>JALIZH010027414.1:0-22325 GCA_030522465.1 Rhipicephalus appendiculatus
GGGAGATTTCTCCTGTGCGTTATTGAACAATAAAAATTCGCAGCGTGCGCGTTAACAAAAAGCGGACTGCGGGTCTCTGTGTCCAGTCGAAGTCTTCTGTCTCTCATTGCCCATTAGCAGCGATTGGCATGTTCCAGTAGGAAACACCGCTCCATCACTGCGTGCTTTGCGCCTCCCCAGTTTTCTCTCCTGCGCAACGCTGCGATGAGCGCCAGCGTCAACGCCGCCGCCAGTGTAAGCGTTAGCACCCGCTGCTTCACATCTACACATGGTTCCCTTTAGCGGGAGATGGTGTAATTTTTTTAAGTCCCTTGTTCGCACTAAGCAAGAGTTGCATCTCGATGTTGGTACCGGCAGACGAACCTGTTTTCTGGTCAGCACTTCGTTGGCAATGTTCAAGAGCAGTTCAATCGAAGCGTTTGAGGGTACTTCTATGTAGTACACAACTAAGAAAAAGTCAGCTGAGGTCGTAGCGGCAACGGCATGCAGGCTCAGCGGGCACAAGAATGTAGGGCTGGATGTACGCGTATCGTTTATTGCATTAGAGATAGCTACCCTGTGCGGTGGCTGTAGAACTGACCTATAATAAAATTATAGACCGATAACCATCCAGACAACTCGCACGTTAAAGGAATGCCTGCCAAAAGGCAGCCATCGAAGGCCCTGGACAGGCGCCACTGGGTTTCGGTCCTCTTTTCCGCCATCCGCGTAATCGAGTGTCAAAAGACAGCTTTGCTGATAGCCGCCGGCGGCATGCACGAGATACTAAAGAGACTATTGGGCCAGCCGCTAAAAACCACATAAAACCAATAACACGCTT
This sequence comes from Rhipicephalus appendiculatus, assembly GCA_030522465.1. Classification (NCBI taxonomy): domain Eukaryota; kingdom Metazoa; phylum Arthropoda; class Arachnida; order Ixodida; family Ixodidae; genus Rhipicephalus; species Rhipicephalus appendiculatus. The sequence continues at coordinate 821 of JALIZH010027414.1, forward strand.
GGGAGCGTGCGCTGCACGCGGCAAGGCGCTCCCTCCCAAGAGGTAAAACCAAAGTGTTACATCGCCACCGTTTCTGCGGCCTCAGGGGCCTGCGCGGAACCACGCGCAGGCATCTCGACTTCGGGATGTCGACACACACACACACACACGCACACGCACACACGCACAAACACACACACACACACACACGCACGCACGCACGAACCCGCGCACAAATACACACACACACACACACACACACACACGCACGCACGCACGCACACACACACACACACACGCACACACACACACGCACGAACCCATCCACTCACCCACCCACCCACCCACACACACACACACACACACACACAAACACACACACACACACACACACACACACACACACACACACACACACACACACACACACACACACACACACACACACACACACACACACACACACACACACACACACACACACACACACACACACACACACACACACACACACACACACACACACACACACACACACACACACACACACACACACACACACACACACACCGAGTGTTACTCGAATCTCACCTCACCGAGAATTCTTTTTAGCGGAAAATTTCTCTCTTTTGCTTTCTGTCTTGTTCTCTCTCTGCACTCGTTCTCTCGCCCATCAGAGTTATTGCATCCCACGTGGACAAATCGGCGGACTTGTCCTGGGAACAAAGCAGAACATGAAGAAGAGGCCGAAGAGAGCGCTTGCCGGTTCATGGTGATGATAACGTTTTTACGACACATGACAGTCCACCAGCATAACAGTTCTGCTGTAAAGAAGTCAGGTGTTCCTCCCGCGCGTGGTCTGTCTCGGCGTCGCGCGCTTCCCTGCGCCCCCGGCGAGCGCCTTGAGTTGGAAACCAGAATGCATCATAGTCACGAGACAATCGATCGGTAGATTTTCGCGCCTCACGCGGTCGCCGATCCGTCTTGTTCTGCATGATGTGCTGCGTACGTGTGCTTCTACAATGCCGTGGAACGTTTGCTGAAAGAATGCCGTTCCCCCCTGCCATTCCTTCATAAACGTAACGAATTACTGTTACGGTTCCACCGATCCTGATTGGAACGGTGGCATTCCTGCCAAAAGGAACTAGTTCCTGGAACGTCGTTCCTTGGAACGCCGTTCCGTACAACACTGAGGATGAGCATAAGGATGGTTTGTCAATACAGGCCTTAGGCACGCACAAATGGGTGTGCTGCTTCCGTGAGCGGGCTTTAAAGCTGCTGCATGCATGGAGCTCGGTTTAGCAGGGAGTGAAAAGTAACCATGTTACTAGCTTGAGAACGGATATCAGACTGCCGGTTGTTGGCAGTTAAGGACGATTTGGCTGCTTTACAGCAGAATAATCTCAGTAGCGGCTCATTACCTCGCTACAAAGGGCGAGCGACGGAATTTGAGGCAAGAAGACTTCACTGCTGGGGCTTCACGCGACAAAATGACAATGTGATTGTTAGGTATAACGACCTTGACAGTGACAGGAAGGGCCTATCAAAAAAGGGGAGACGAGTTGATTTCTTCTTACGTTGCTAAGACAGCGCATTTTCGTAGAGGTGATGGCTAGGGGCACTTTTTTTAGAAGAGGAAGCGAAAGAAAAGGTTTTCCCCTCAGAATGCCGGAATGTTCAAGATAGGCTGGTTTCCACGCATTCCCGCAAAACTGTCTCCTATTTGTTAGCCGCGAAAGTCAATGTGACACCTTTTCTCGGAAATCGAAACGAATTAAAATGGCCTTTGGCAGGAAGGAGTTAGTGGTGGTCAGATGTGGTCGCATAGCAGAAGGACGTGGTAAAAGAAGGCTGTCGCACGTCATCATCATTTTATTGACCCTTAAAGGCGTTGCGGTGTTCTACATAAAAAGCGGAACACATTAAAAAAAACCTTGAAGTGGTCACGAAATAAGTGAACACAGTTTTGTCTCGAAAAGGGGAAAGCGGAAGCGGGATCGAGAGCGCGGACGCGCTGGCACGTGGCCGCTTCGGCAGTTGGCCTCCATATTTGCAAAGCGGACGTCTCTGACGCATGCGGGACCACTCCTCTCACAACATTATCCAGTGTTCTACAAGTATGGGGATGTTCAATGGGGAAGAAGCTAAAATGCTTGAGCTTATAACTACCGATAGTGATGGCCTGAATATGTTTGCGGAGAAGACATTGCTGCTCGCAGATTGTTTAGCAGTCTTATCGAGTGTGCATTACAGCCGGGGTCTCTTTTTGCATGGATTGCGGTGCTTGAAACTGCGTTGTAAACTGACCCTATGCTGGCTTCATGTCGGGTAAGGAATCGCGTTAACATGAGTTGTAAAGCGTTTTAGAACAGTAAAGTAACAACCAGGCGTCACACAATGCGAATTGCGTAACGAGTGGGTCGTGCAATGCTCCAACCCATTACAAAATGGCATAATTCTTCAGTATCGTCAGCCACAGCATCAACAAAGTGCACATAATGCTTACAAGTGTGTAGCGGCTGCCACGCTTTTCCGAAGAATGACGAACAATGGCATAGTGGACGCTTCCCCACTACACAAAAATTATGATTAATGGCATAGTGGGTAACACGCAAGTGTGCTTGTAGTAGTTGCCCAAGAGTGTTTAAAAAAGGCTCTAGAAAGGACGCGCTTCCAGCTTTCGCTGTAACTGTGCTGCGCTTTCCGCGCAGGCCTGGCGGTTTTAGATGTGAAACATCTTATGCCGGAGCTTAATTCGGTGTGCGGCGTGACACCCCTTACTGCGCATGCGCAAACCCTTTCAAAAAAAAAAAATAAAAAACCTCCTTTCCCCCTCTCTTCTCTAGGCATCCCTCCCCGTGGCAACCACACCCTCACTGCGCATGCGCCTCCCCTCCTCTCTCCCCTCCTACGCTCTCCCCAATCTCCTCTAGGCATCCCTGCCCGCGGCGTCCACACTCCCACTGCGCATGCGCGTCCCCGCTATCCCTCCTCTCTCCTCTACGCATCCCTGCCTGCGGCGTCCACACTCCCACTGCGCATGCGCGTCCCCTCCTCTCTCTCCTCTCCTACGCTCCCCCCTCTCTCTCGCCTCGCGACGCCGACGCAGGCAGCGTCTGCTAGCGAGTTTCTTGGTTGAAAAAACCGACTGCTCGCGCTGCACAACCGTTCACTGGCCACTCCGTATATATGGCAATGGATTTCGACCTGCAAGGTGGTGCCGGTGGGAGATTTCTCCTGTGCGTTGTTGAACAATAAAAATTCGCAGCGTGCGCGTTAACTAAAAGCGGACTGCGGGTCTCTGTGTCCAGTCGGAGTCATCTGTCTCTCATTGCCCATTAGCAGCGATTGACATGTTCCAGTAGGAAACACCGCTCCATCACTGCGTGCTTTGCGCCTCCCCAGTTTTAGATGTGAAGCATCTTATGGCGAAGCTTAATCCGGTGGTGGTGGTGGTGTGCCGGCGTGACCACCCTTACTGCGCATGTGCAAACCCTTTCAAAAAAAAAATAAAAATAAAAAAACCTCCTCTCCCCCTCTCTCTCCTTTAGGCATCCCTCCCCGCGGCAACCACAACCTCACTGCGCATGCGCCTCCCCTCCTCTCTCCCTCTTGCGCTCCCCCTCTCTCCTCTAGGCATCCACACTCCCACTGCGCATGCGCGTCCCCCCCTCTCCCCTCTCCTACGCTCCCTCCCCCCTGCGCTCGCCTCGCGACGCCGACACCGGCAGCGTCTGCTAGCGAGTTTCTTGGTTGAAAAAAATCCCCCCACCCTCCCCCGAAGGGGAATCGTGAGGAAATGCGAATGCATTTCGCGCGCGCTTCACTCCATTTATATATGGTGGTTGTGGTTCGAAGAAGGAAAAGGCGCCTAATTTCTGCAGCCCGGTCGGGAGCACGGCGCAGCGCCTGTTTTTTTTTTGCTTTTGTTCTGTTTTTTCTTCTTTTTTTATTTATTTTTTTTATTCTTTTTGTTCTTTTTTTCTTTTTTTTCTTTTTTTAAATTTTTTAAATTTTTTTTCTTATATAGCTCCGCCGAGCTCACGCGATGCGAGCGCCCTCACGCACTTGAAACGCATTCGCATTTAAAACTGGAGATGCGTAAAGCACGCAGCGATGGAGCGGTGTTTCCTACTGGAACATGCCAATCGCTGCTAATGGGCAATGAGAGACAGAAGACTCCGACTGGACACAGAGACCCGCAGTCGGCTTTTAGTTAACGCGCACGCTGCGAATTTTTATTGTTCAACAACGCACAGGAGAAATCTCCCACCGGCACCACCTTGGAGGTCAAGATTATTTGCCATATATACGGGATGGACAGTGAACGGTTGTGCAGCGCGAGCAGTCGGTTTTAAATGCGAAGCATTTCTTAGCGAACTTCGCCGACTTTGAGCGTATCTATCTATCTATCTATCTATCTATCTATCTATCTATCTATCTAGCCGCCTACGACTTTGTGCTCTCGTGGCCGTATCGCTAATGGGATTTATACCAAATTTGGTATGGCATAACATGACTGTATGACGAACATAAGTGGCTGGTCATATCATGAAAATCATGAATAACTTGTCATGAAAAATATGACTTACATTCCACGCTCATGGCGCGCTCGCGGCCGTTTCGTTAGCTTGATATACACCAAATTTGGGATTGAGTGACGTGACCGTATGCCGAACATAAATGACAGGTGGTAATATGCAAATAATGACGTGCATGTCATGTACAACATGATTTACATGCCACGCTCATGGCGCGCTGACGGCCGTTTCGCTAGCTTGATATACACCAATTTTGGTATTGCGGGACGTGACTGTATGACGAACATAAATGCCAAGTGGTAATATGGAAATCATGACATGTCATGTGCAACATGACTTGCATGCCACGCTCATGACACTCTCGTGGCCGTTTCGCTAGCTTGATATACACCAAGTTTGGTATTGAGGTACGTGACTGTATGACTAGCATAAATGACAGGTGGTAATATGAAAATCATGACCTGCATGTCATATGCAACATGATTTACATGCCACGCTCATGGCGCGCTGACGGCCGTGTCGCTAGCTTGATATACACCAAATTTGGTATTGACTGACGTGACTATATGACGAACATAATTGCCAAGTGGTAATACGGAAATCGTGACATGTCATGTGCAACATGACTTGCATGGCACGCTCATGACACTCTCGTGGCCGTTTCGCTAGCTTCATATGAAACAAACTTCGTATTTAGGGACGTGACTGTATGACGGGCATAAATGACGTTTTAATATGGAAACCATGACATGTCATGCGCAACATGACTTGCATGCCACACTCATGGTACTCCCGTGGCCGTTTCGCTAGCTTGATATACACCAAATATGGTATTCAGCGACGTGATTGTATGACAAGAATAAATGACAAGTGGTAATATGCAAATCATGACATGTCATGTGCAACATGACTTGCATGCCACGCTCATGACACTCTTGTGGCCGTTTCGCCAGCTTGATATACACCAAATTTTAAGGTGAAAGCCTTTAATGTCTCATGCTCGCGTCCGCCCGTCCGTCCATCCGTCCCTCCAGCCGTGCCCTGGCACAGCGCCAGGTGGGCGCCGGGGCGCGCAAACGGACGCCGGTCGCGTTGGACTCTACAGCGCTCGCGCTTTGCTTGCGTAACGTCGCATTGCCCAGCGTCTCTAATCATGCAAGGAGGGAGACGCGCGCATCACATTTCATTCTGACCGACCCCGTCTCAGTGGGCACAGGCGTTCGAGGAACACACTTTGGAATTGACAAATTGTCCGTCAATTTAAACGCTGGAACACGGATGGCGTTCGCATCGATGCGCAGAGCGCGAGAATACGAACGCATGCGAAATGGAGGCAGATTGGTCTCGCGTCTCGCTGTGATTCGAGGTAAAAAATTAAGAGAACATAAGTGGCAGGTGGTAACATGTAAATCTTGGCATGCATGTCATCTACAATGCCACTTACATGCCACGCTCGTGGTGCGCTTGCGTCTAATTCGCTAGCTTAATATACACCAAAATTGGTATTGCGGGATGTGACGATATATCGAACATAAGTGGCAGGTGGTAACATGAAAATCGTGGCATGCATGTCATCTACAATGCCATTTACATGCCACGCTCATGGTGCGTTTGCGTCCAGTTCGCTAGATTGATATACACCAAAATTTGTATTGCGCGACGTGACTGTTTGACGAACACAAATGACAGGTCCTATCATGTAAATAATGACCTGCATATTATGTACAGCATGATTTGCTCCTTGCTGGCTGCTTCGCATCACATCGATTCCCCACGGTGCGTGGGATCTGCCGGTTTTTTTTTCAACCAAGAAACTCGCTAGCAGACGCTGCCTGCGTCGGCGTCGCGAGGCGAGAGAGGGGGGGACGCGCATACGCAGTGGGGGGTGTGGACGCTGTGGGCAGGGATGCCTAGAGGAGGGAGGGGGGAGCATATTAGAGGAGAGAGAGGGGGGACGCGCATGCGCATGGGAGCGCGGGGAGGGATGCCTAGGGAGGAGGGAGAGGGAGAGAGGAGGTTTTTTATTTATATTTTTTTAAAGGGCTTGCGCATGCGCAGTATGGGTGGTCACGCCGCCCACCACCACCACCGGATTAAGCTTCGCCATAAGAGGCTTCACATCTAACACCTGCCGGCGCTTACCTCCTCAACCTATCCTCCTCCTCCTCCCTCCGCGGACAACGCTGGACAACGCCGGACAACGCCGGATGCCTGACATAGCCTGACTATGAAATGCATTCGCATTTAAAAAACCGACTGCTCGCGCTGCACAACCGTTCACTGGCCACCCCGTATATATGGCAATGGATCTTGACCTCCAAGGTGGTGCCGGTGGGAGATTTCTCCTGTGCGTTGTTGAACAATAAAAATTCGCAGCGTGCGCGTTAACTAAAAGGGGAGTGCGGGTCTCTGTGTCCAGTCGGAGTATTCTGTCTCTCATTGCCCATTAGCAGCGATTGGCATGTTCCAGTAGGAAACACTGCTCCATCACTGCCTGCTTTGCGCCTCCCCAGTTTTCTCTCCTGCGCAACGCTGCGATGAGCGCCAGCGTCAACGCCGCCGCCAGTGTAAGCAGGCCCCGGAGACTCTCAAGTTCCAGCGATGGCCGCAGAGGGCGAAAAAATCGACCACGGCGAGTTCCATCGAAATGCGCGTATAGTGGAACTACTGACTCCTCTTTAGCGGTCGGATAAGTTAGTTCGGATTTTCCGTGTTAGGGGCGCTCAACGAGGCCAAATATTTCGTTTTAGAATGTGTCAAAAGATCGTTAGAAGCTTAGTTACCGTGTCATTTTTCATAAAGATAGTAGGGATCGGTTTTATTGTTACTTCTAGAATTACTACAAGAGTTTGATTGTTTGAGAACAAGTATTGCGATTACACTGACGCTCGAAAAGCAGCAGCCCATTGGCATCGGTTGCGTTTCGGTCCGTTAATTCATTCAAATTGTACCGCGGTCGTTTTCTGTGATCGGCATCATGCAGCTATGGTAACGCAGCTCCGTTTCAGATCGGCTTTGATATATCAATGCGAGTTTGTGTGTCAGACTTACCATGCCGCTACCTCAAGGCGAACGTGTCTAAAGCCTGTGAATCATGTCAGCTGCGGCGCTTCACCGACTTTATAAACGTCGTATAAACGTCGGGCTGCACAGCTTCCAGCGTGAAAATTCAACGCCGGCAAAGTGCTCGGCGACTACCTACGAAAACGGAATAACGATGCACAATGTGCGCGTGGGCACCGGTGAGTGAAAATGCTTTGCACTTGAACATAGCCTTTTTTTGTTTTTTTTTTGCATGCGCTACGGTTTTTGTCAATTCATAAGGTTTTACGACTTGTCCAGCTGATGAGATGCACAGCTTGTGGGTTCTAATGACATTTTCTCAGCAGGGGCGGGGACACGGGGGGCTGGAGCCCCCCCCCCCCCCCCCCCCGAAGAAACTCACTTATCATGAGTGTGCCCCCCCCCCCCTCCCCCCCCTGGTAAAAATATCCTGGCGCCGCCCGTTTCTCAGATCGCTTACTGCGTTCTCACATTTGCAGATAATGTCTGTACTGCTTAACTTTGCCACATAGATCACAGCATAAGTTTTACCTGTTTCTGCGCAAACGAGTCCGCTGCGAGATATGCTCTTGAATTCAATGCATGGTAAAGCCAAGTGAACTTACAGTATGTGCACGCATTTGAACATTTTCATAAGCAGGGACAAAAAAACAAATTCACAAACATATCGTTTTTGTGCAGTGTTCTCATATACAGTTACATTTTCATATACCATATAGTTTATCCAGTTGGGCAATTAACTATAGCTTTGTCCACTGATGGGCATCTCTAAAACAAATTCACAAACATATCGTTTTTGTGCAGTGTTCTCATATACATTCTTCTTAGACATGAATCACAAATACATTCACCCTTCTACTATAGTAACCATGACTGCTTTTTCCTCTTTCAGCCCAACCACAGCCTCCAAGAAACTACTCATATCAGCATACACTTGGATGCTTTATCTCTGAACCTACCTCAGGTCAGCAGAGAATGTGTCATCACTGAAAGTAAACTCATGGGCCAAAACCCTTGCAAGGTATGGTTGTAGACACTTTATTTATTGAACCAATTTTTGTTTAACCATTTCTGTCTTACTCTTTCTCATGACTCGGTTTTTTTTTCTTTTCAGGAAACTGGACATAAGAGAAATCATTGGTTTCCAAGCTACCCACATCAAGTCGTAAGAAGCTCAACAGTTGCCGTAGTGACAACCCCATGGGCCAACAATATTTACGAGGCATACAAACGCAAGCCTTAGGTATACTGAAAAGCAGTGATATTGTACAGTATGTCGAAGCAGTACGAAATTGGGTGCACAAATTATTTTCTTGCTTCATGAATTACTCAATTTAGAGGAAATGTGCACGCTTCAAATTTTTTGGATAGTGCATGTGATGGGGTGCACATACTGTACTTCACTCTACGTGTCAAACTTTGCATTGAGCATCACATATAAATAGGTAGCAAATGGGCCAGCAGTAGTGCATATTTAGCAGCACTGCTTTTTCAGTATAGATTGCTGTGAATGCGAAGACTGTTGCAAAAGAATGGCAAGAACAGCTACAGTAGTGCTGAAACGAAAAGTTACTGGTACCGCTTACTTGTTGGGAGTGACATTGTGAAGGTTCTAAAATAGGAAACTGTGTGCAAGTACTCGTCCCTTCATTAAACAAGACATGTCGTGCAGTGGTCACCTGGAGATGAGTGGATTTAAGGGCACCTCAGTGTATAAGTATTGTTGGATGGCACTTCCAGGTCACTACTCTGGAATACATAATGTTTAATGATGGGCGTAGGTGAATGAAAGCATGTGCATAAGGATATTTTGGGCAGTATTCTATGGAACAGGCTGAGGAATTTGTAAAGCATCTAAAAAAATTCGTTTTTAGCTCTGTTCAATGAACATTGCCAATGCATTAATGGGATGATATGTAAACACGCACTGTCCAGAAAAAGAGGGTACATCACCGTTGCATTTGTGCAAGCAATTTGTTTTGTGTGTGAAGCTGAGCCACAGTCAAATAGCAAATACAGTAAAAGCTCGTTAATTCGTACTCGAAGGGGAATGTGAAATTCAAATTAGTGGGCAGGCACTAGAATGAACAGACATTGTGCTACAATGCGTGGGCAGAATCCAAAGAAGCCACATCTGGGCTCGTTATCACGAACTAGGCGCTACTACATGTTTGTGGTATGTGAATTCGTAAATTAAGTTCATGGAGCTCTAACAGCGAACAATATTGATCAGTCTGTGATACGCCAAAAAAAAGCATCGACGTGCATTGCGAGCAGTGAGCCTTAATGTCAAAATATATGATATTTATGCACTAAAACACGTTTATTTACATGACAGAGTTAACACAATCAAAATTAAAAGTAATCAACAATTTGCATTCACTTGCGTTTCTTCCATCGTGACTCCATGAACATTGTTTGTAGCTTGCCAAAGGGCTCCAGTGCAGCATCTGAAATCTCATATGCTGAGAAATGATGCTGTTTTGTTGCTTTGCATCTCTAGTAAGTTTAGTTTGGTTTGATGTTGCAACATATTGTGATCACTCTGGGCAGACTTCTGCGAGGAGCGACGAAAACCAGGGGCTCCCAGTTCGAGCTAACTGTTGTTGATACCAACGCGTTCGAATTATTGAGAAATTCCTCCCTAGAAATTCACAGGGCTGTGCTGGGACCAGGGCATCAGTTCGAAATAATTGTAACTTTGAATTAACTGAGTTTGAATTAATGAGCTTTTACTGTAATAATATTTGTTCACGATAACAGACCTGACACGACATGGAGTTTTTAACAGAGCATTAACTGAGTGCACTCAATAGGTGTAATCAGAGTTCATTAGAGTTGGCCAGTGTTTGTACATGTTGAAGATTTGAATGTGTACTGAAAGCTATTTCCTTGGTATTGCTGTGAGCTATGTAGCCAAAAAAGGCTAGTTTTGCATGATACTCATGTTAAGAGTGAGGCAGACAGTTAGGAGGTAGTGAAGAATGATAATGTGAATTGTGTCTTTGACGACTATGCACCGTTAGCACAAAAAAGATGGACTCATTTATTTATTTGTCAATGCAAAGCATAACAATTTTACGAGGGTGATTCAAAAAGTAAGGGCTGTTTGGTCCCAAACAAATAAATATTCATTAGCAAAGGTTTTTATTGGCGGGCTTAGTTTAGCACAAACCTACTTCACTTTTCTACATAATCACCGTTAGCTTCTAAGCACTTATCGTACCGCCACACTAGTTTCTTTAGTCCCTCTACATAAAAGTTCGCTACCTGGGAACTGAACCTGTTGACAGCGGCAGTCTTCAATTTCTTGCTGTCTTCAAACCGTTGTAGCCTGAGCCACTGTTTCAATGAAAAGATAGGAAATAGTCAATTGGTGCTGGGTCGAGACAGTAGGGCGGGTTATCAGTGTTCCCAACCAATACCTTGAATCTTCTCATTGGTTCTGGCTGTGGTGCGAGGACGCATGTGGTCATGGAGGAGGATGATTCCAGATGAGAGTTTGCCACGTCATCGATTTCTTATCATACATTTTTGCTTGGTGAGCGTTTCACGGTATATGTCAGCTGTAACTGTGGCCCACATTTTGTGAAATCAACCAAAAGAATACTCTTTTTCGTCCCTGAAAATGGTAGCCATCATTTTCTGACTGGAGTAAACTAATTCCTTGAATTTTTTCGGTTTTTGTGAAGGGGAGTGGAACCACTGCATTGATCATTGTTTTGTTTCTGAAGTGGCATAGGATATCCAAGTATCCTCATATGTAACAATGTGTGAAAACAAAGCATCTCTGTCTTGTCGGTAGCCGTCCAAAAATGCTCGTCCACTTGACATTCTAAGGTGTTTGAGTTGGTCAGTAAGAATTTTTGGTACCCAGCTTAAACAAATTGTGATATCTGAGCATTTAAGCTAAAATCGTGTAAATTGTAGTGAGACCAACAAGGGAAACTTTATCTGACAGACCACTAACTGTTAGTCGTTGATCTAATTGCAATGCCCTGTCCACTTGAATAGTTTCATTGGTCTGGATGCTTGGCCTGCCGCTCTGCTCTTTGCCGTACACATTTGTGCAGCCGTTTGTGAAGTCTCGACATCATTTTCTGACCTTTCTTTCACTCATCACTGTTGGCCCGTAAACTGTCTTGCACTAGGCACAACTACCCATGAATTGGAGGAGCTGATGATTCTATTGCATGCAAAAATCGAATTACAGCGTGCAACCTCACAACAGGCGGGAGCAACGATTTTCGCAAACACTGTCATCTGCATTTCCTGACAAGCAGATGACTACTGAGCCATAACAATAACTTCAGTACTTTCGCGGAGAATTAACAGATGGTGCTGTGCATATTAATCTTTAATCTGACGTGTAAATATTAAAAGGTTAGCAAACCGCCCTTACTTTATGAATAACCCACGTAAAAAAGTTAATTATACAGATTGGACAGAAATGATTACTTACTGCCTATTTTCCAACATAGCTACCGTGACTTCCAGCACTTCCTAGCTGTCTAGTGTACTAATGTTCCATATGTCCCTATTGTATGTGCATATGTCATGTGCAATGTATTATGAGTGCTGTACACTGGTGTATCGTTTCTTTTGCAAATGAGTGCTTTTAGGAACACCCAAAGGCATCCTCTATCTCATGTGTCAGCTGATGAACAGTGGGCGAGCAAGGGAAGCTCAATTCTGTAAACTTATCTTCCGTGACAACCTTCACAAGAATGTTCACTTGCTGAAATGTTGGATTCAGGCTAAGGCTTTCATTATTCGCCAACTGTTACTCGATTGAAGTGTTTATGTCACTGCAACCTCTTCGACTCTTTGAAACATAAATCAAGTTTGCTTTTCAAAAGAATCCCGTAAATGGTGTTTTCCCAGGATAGACGAGGTTAGCACAACTGGAAGTTGAACTAGTTGTCGAAATTAGTCGTAATAAGGTCGGATGCGCAGGCACGAACACAGGAATATTACGCACAATAACGAGAACGCGTTATGTGCAGGAATATCTAGCAGAACAGCGTGGTTTCACTTTTTTTTTCTTTTTTTTAATGCGATGTGCTACTCGCCAATGTTTTGTCAAAATATTACATTGCGGCTCAGGCTAATCTTACTGACACTGCATCTTTTGAGGGCAGCTTTAATGCTGTTTGTTTATTACAGCTCAAATCATCAAACGCGCATGGGTAGTGAGAAAGACAGCGGGCAGCACTGTACAGTACGTACGCAGGTACTGTGCTTGGGTCACCCACGACATGTTCCGCGTATTATAAATGATATTCTGAACGAGCGAAGAGACAAAGTTGCTCGACTTCAGCAGGGAATTTTATTAAACAGATGGCTAATACTGTTTTTTGTGCGTATTGTTCAACTCTGTGACTCACAGTGCTCCTTGTTTACATGTATACTGCTACATTCACGATTGCCAATAAACAATGCAAGCTTACTTGCTTGGCGTGTTTTTTGCCAGTTGAGGCCTCGCGGTCACCTGGCGACTTAGGGTAAATATTTGTAGTAACATTAGGCTGCCGTGAGCGCGAATACTATCCCGCAACAGCAGTGAATAAACGCCCGCAACCTGCGGGCGCGCACCGCGACCACCCGCACCCGCCAGTACCCGCCAGCAATGCAGCAGCCATATTGCCCCAGCGTAATGATGATGATAGTTTTATCAGCGCCATCTCTAGGTCGGATACTTTAGTTCACAACGCCACCACTACCCTTATTTGTGTTGCACTGTCAAAGGTACAGTTTCCCTTCTCTACATAGTAGTATAGGTGTTCTGTGGTGTAAGCGTTAGCGCCCGCTGCTTCACATCTACACATGGTTTCCTTTAGCGGTAGATGGTGTAATTTTTTCTCTCCTGCGCAACGCTGCGATGAGCGCCAGCGTCAACGCCCCGCCAGTGTAAGCGTTAGCGCCCGCTGCTTCACATCTGCACATGGTTCCCTTTAGTGGGAGATATCAAAAATACAGGTGATGCGCGTTGTTAGCTGCGAACAACTCACCATTGACAGCTGGTAGATTGAGTACGGTTCTTTGTAGATGGTTGGACCCGTAATGCGGCAATCTTCGCGCTGGTCGTCCCTCGTGTCTAGATGCGTGCGTGCAATGAGCAAGTCCACGGGGAATTGGCTGCGAATACACGTGCCCACTCGTAACGAGCTCCGCTATATAATTATCAGAACACCGCACAGTTATGGCCAGGCAATTTAATTTACGGGTACCATCACTTGCAGTATATGGTGTCGAGGATTCTCAAAGCTTATTCCATAACCACGGGCTGAATTCGTCATGAAGACTTCTCTTTCGTAAGGGCGCTTCCCCATTTTCATCGCGCGGGGGGCTAGCGGCAGTGGTGCTATACCTACTGATTTTCTTGGCTACTTACTGATTCTCGGATAAAAAGAAAGATCTACTGATTTTTACGAAGTTCCTAGATTTCTCATTTTAAATGCGAAGCATTTCTTAGCGAACTTCGGCGACTTTGAGCGTATCTATCTATCTATCTATCTATCTATCTATCTATCTATCTATCTATCTATCTATCTATCTATCTATCTATCTATCTATCTATCTATCTATCTATCTATCTATCTATCTATCTATCTATCTATCTATCTATCTATCTATCTATCTATCTATCTATCTATCTATCTAGCCGCCTACGACTTTGTGCTCTCCTGGCCGTATCGTTAATGGGATTTATACCAAATTTGGTATGGCATAACATGAGCGTATGACGAACATAAATGGCTGGTCATATCATGAAAATCATGACTAACTTGTCATGAAAAGTATGATTTACATGCCACGCTCATGGCGCTCTCGCGGCCGTTTCGTTAGCTTGATATACACCAAATTTGGGATTGAGTGACGTGACTGTATGACGAACATAAATGACAGGTGGTAATATGCAAATAATGACGTGCATGTCATGAACAACATGATTTACATGACATGCCACGCTCATGGCGCGCGCTCGCGGCCGTTTCGTTGGCTTGATATACATCAAATTTGGTATTGTGTGACATGACTGTATGACGAACATAAATGACCAGTGGTAATATGGAAATCATGATATGTCATGAGCGACATGACTTGCATGCCACGCTCATGGCGCGCTCGCGGCCGTTTCGTTTGCTTGATATACACCAAATTTGGTATTGAGTGACCTGACTGTATGACGAACATAAATGACCAGTGGTAATATGGAAATCATGATATGTCATAAGCGACATGACTTGCATGCCACGCTCATGGCGCGCTCGCGGCCGTTTCGTTTGCTTGATATACACCAAATTTGGTACTGAGTGACATGAGTGTATGACGAACATAAATGACAAGTGGTAATATGGAAATCATGACATGACATGAGCGACATGACTTGCATGCCACGCTCATGGCGCGCTCGCGGCCGTTTCATTAGCTTGATGTACACCAAATTTGGTATTGAGTGACATGACTGTATAACGAACATAAGGGGCAGGTGGTAACATGAAAATATTGGCATGCATGTCATCTACAACGCCATTTACATGCCACGCTCATGGTGCGCTTGCGTCCAGTTCGCTAGCTTGATATACACCAAAATTGGTATTGCGCGACGTGACTGTATGACGAACATAAATGGCAGGTCCTAACATGTAAAACGTGACATGCAAATTATGTAAAGCATTATTTGCTACTTCCTGGCTGCTTCGCAATTGCATCGATTCTCACAGTGCGTGGGATCTGCCGGCTTTTTCTTTCTGCAGCGACATCTGCATCCTCTCGTGACCCTCTCTCATGTGCATCCGGCGTCTGCCGACATGTTCTTCCCAACCTTGAATATTGACAAAGGCACGTTCGTTTATGCAGGCTTGAGTACATTAACCACGCACTTGAGCGTACCAGGTGCGAACACAACGTCTCCCTTTTCATCTCCTTCAACCTCTCCCTCCCCCTTCCCCCGTGTCTTCAACCGCTGATCTCCCCGTTATCAGCGAGTGGGGGGACGCGTTCCCCGATGTTTTAGCTAGGTGTGTCTGCGACTGCGGTACACGAAGGCGTCACAGGCTATCTGCCCTCCAAGATATGAAGCTTTAGCCAATCTCGGAGGCGTGCATTCTCGGTCTCATCCGCCGTGATTTCTGCCTAAAGGTGATATATCACGATGCTTTGATGATTACATTTATTACATGCAACGGTTTTATACGTGCTTAGAACTAAAATAAATAAAAATAATTAAATTAGGTATACTAGTTCAGTTAACGAAATTTATGTTATGAAAGTGCTTTTTAATGGATCTACTGACTTTTCCGGAAATCTACGGATTTTTAGCTCGTCCGGCTACTGATCTTGTCTTCGGGCCATATGGCAGCACTGGCTTGGGGACAGAAGCTGATGAAAACATCCTTGGGGCTCCCAGGGAGCTGAAAGGGGCATACGAGCAAGGCAATGCGTTTTTCCATAACATGGACGTGCTGGCGAGGGATAAAATCGCAAAAGACGGCCTTCTGTTCTGTATAGGTCGTAACACTTACGTGACCCTGGCGGGTCGGCGCTTCTACGCGAAGGAACCCACACGTCACAAAATGTTTCACCAAAGGCTGTACCAGTTGTCAGCGCTGGAATTTCCATGTTTCCGTCGCTTCGGAACATTATAAAAGTTAGTACCTTTGTTAGCCTTGTTCAATGAACGTCACTGCAGTCACTGCAGTCGAGTTCGGTTAGCTGGTTAGACTCAATGCCCTTTGTCTTCGGTGTCTTATATTGCTACATGTTTCGTAGGATAACCTATTAAAGCAAGTCCTCATTGGCAATTTTGTTCATTATGCATCACTTGGACTCCAACTGAATCGAATAATACTCAGACTGCCCTCACTTACTTTTACTAGCACATCCAATTCAATGTAGGCGCTTGCACTTGCATTCAGGCGCAGCAAACTTCTTGTAAGCCAGGCAGGCTGAAACTAGTATTCGCGGGTGAATCTTACTATTGCGATATCAATTATATCGACACTCTGGGCGGGTTTTTTCCGTTGCCGTCATGCTCCGTATAAAGTCCGAATCGATAACATCGACTCGCGCATCGTGTGTGCTGCTGGCAACTAGAAGCACGCATGCGCTGGGACGAACGCGGCTGAACCAGAAGTGACTCGAGACGGACGTCTCCATCGCATGAAGACTGATTGCGATAATATCAACCCGCATACGAGGCCTGCAGTCGATGGCCCCTCAAAGCAGAGAGAAAACCGTTTTTCTCCAGGTGAAGGAGCGTCGGTGAAGGGGGGGGAACTGGCGCATGCGCTATCCCGGCAGACATTAGGAGACGGCTCGTAAACCTGCTGTGCTCTTCGCGTTGAGAGACTGGCAGCACGAAAATCGCATCGGTCCCGGGAGCAGCGGTATTTCCTTAAAGCAGCGTTTTGTTGAGTTATGTGCGATCGTATCCACAAGTGTTAGCTGCTAGCCTTACTTTGCATAACATTCCGATTTGTTATTATCGCATCAACTGCTTCACACTTGCGGCGAAACTGTGATTTCTTTTGTCACTGAACGAACGGACTAAATAACAAATTTGGAGTCGCTTGCGGAGAAGCGATGTTGTTGCAATACAAATGTGCTCGCACATATCTATATAAATTATTCATAACGTAGATTATAATAACATTGTAGTAATTACGTCTTCGAGCAGTCATGACGCCGTACCAGTTTACCATGTCAGTGTAGATATGAGACTTACGCGAACAGCCCTTCGAGACCAGCATACGCGCTGCCCGTTCTTGGAAGTTGGAAGCTGACCCCAACGACAATGTAGGCGGTAGGCTTCTGTGCGCCTTGCTCGTCCTCCAAGCTCAGCTGCTGCTGAAATCTCAGCGCCTGCGTTCCGATAAAGATACGAGAACTCATAAGACACAGCATAGGCGATATAAAGGTTTCTTTGGCGTTTGAAAAACACATCTTCGCTTTTGATCGCATTTGTGTCAGTTCGCATCGTATTTATTTGCATTTCTGTAGAAACTGTTGGGGGACTAGATGCGAAAAGTTTGATCATGTTCCGGTAATGCTTGTCTATATTGTTCACTTGCGGACCGCTTTCGCGAAGGGGGGGGGATAGTGTCAGCGCCGACTGTGCAGTTCATCGTCTTCATCTGTATATACAAACCATCGTATCATCACTATCGTTTGTCACGCGCGCTGCGCCGCTTTTGGCCCTCGCGCGACTGCTTTTAAAATATAACCTTGCTACTGCCGTACCGGACGTCGTCTCGTAATATAAACACACTTGGCATACTTTTGACGATATTGCAACGAGGGTAATCGTACCATTGACCGCGTGCTACGCGGTATCACTGAGGCCTTTCTGTCTATAGCGGCCTTATCGGATCTCCAAACCAGATATGCCTTTTCTGCACAAGATTTTTTGTACTCGATGTTATGTCTTACATTTCCATGCTATCTTCTCCTCTGTTATGTCACTTTATGCAGTGAAAATATTTTCCCTGACGACTCTCATTCGCCACTATTTCATTCATGCAGATTCAGATCTCCTTGGCAGGGTACAGTGTATGCATTGCGATAATAGAAAAGTGTTGTAACGTTATAATTAAAAATAAGCAAGAGCATCAAGTAATTCGGCGACTCTCAGAGAAAGCAATTGGTTTGAGCAAGAGGTATGCCAAAGCGAACAAGTTCAGCATGCGGAAAATTGAGAGATAAAAAGCCGGCAGATCCCACGCACTGTGGGAATCGACGTAATTCGAAGCAGCCAGGAATGAGCAAATCATGCTTTACATAATTTGCATGTCATGTTTTACATGTTGCGACCTGTCCTTTGTGTTCGTCATATAGTCACGTCGCGATATACCAATTTTGGTGTGTCAAGCTAGCGAACTGGATGCAAGCGCACCATGAGCGTGGCATGTAAATGGCATTGTAGATGACATGCATGCCAAGATTTTCATGTTACCACCTGCCACTTATGTTCGTTATACAGTCATGTCACTCAATACCAAATTTGGTGTATATCAAGCAAACGAAACGGCCGCGAGCGCACCATGAGCGTGGAATGCAAGTCATGTGGCCTCATGACATGTCATGATTTCCATATTACCACTTGTCATTTATGTTCGTCATACAGTCATGTCACTCAATACCAAATTTGGTGTATCTCAAGCTAACGAAACGGCCGCGAGCGCGCCATGAGCGTGGAATGCAAGTCATGTCGCTCATGAAGTCATGATTTTCATATTACCACTTGTCATTTATGTTCGTCATACGGTCATGTCACTCAATCCCAAATTTGGTGTATATCAAGCTAACGAAACGGCCGCAAGCGCGCCATGAGCGTGGCATGTAAATCGTACTTTTCATGACAAGTTAGTCATGATCTTCATGATATGACCAGCCATTTATGTTCGTCATACAGTCATGTTATGCCATACCAAATTTGGTATAAATCCCATTAACGATACGGCCAGGAGAGCACAAAGTCGTAGGCGGCTGGATAGATAGCTAGATAGATAGATAGATAGATAGATAGATAGATAGATAGATAGATATATATATGGATAGATAGATAGATAGATAGATAGATAGATGGATAGAGAGATAGATAGATACGCTCAAAGTCGCCGAAGTTCGCTAAGAAATGCTTCGCATTTAATAAGAAACGACCCATAAGCACCACCGGTATGAAAATATATACAGGAGTCCAGTTTGATGCGTAGAACCACAGATACTTATAACAAATGGAAAGAAATCGCGAAGGTTTGGCAAGTCAGTGACACACTGGAATATTATTGGCAAGTCAGTGACACACTGGAATATTATTGGCAAGTCAGTGACACACTGGGATATTGCCTCATGATGCTAAAAGACAAAGAGGGGAGGAATATAGAAAACATTTGTTTAAGACGAAATGCAGGAGGAGCCTTAAGTAAATACTAAATATGTGCTGAAACCAAAAACTGTACTAACGTGAGAAGTTTGATGGGCCCTACAGTAATTATGAGTAAGGGAAAGAACTGATTCAGACCGCATTTATATTGGAATTATGAAGGAATTTGGGGAAGAACAAACCCCATCACGAAATTAATTCAACGAATTTGGATGAATAGTATATATTTAGGAACTTGACTAGGAAAGTTTTCGGTGCGCTAGCTTATAGTTCAGGCCAGAAGCGTACGTCGTGGCGGAAGTACAGTACGGTCCACTGTTAGAGGGAACACGCGAGCGCGTGGCCGATGGTCCGCGGAGCGCTAACTGCTGGCGAGATTTCGAAATGCGGCGCATGCGCATTGGTTCATCACGGTGGTGAGTGCCCCGCGTCGTCTGCTACTTCTCTGCCCATGCACTCGGCGTGCGCTAGCGAGCCATGACCCTTCGAGCTTTTCGTTTTCGTACTGTAAATCAACTGATACCAAATCGGCCTTCCGCTTTTTTAATAAGCTGATATTGCATGGTAGCAAAGGCGATCTTAGAATGTTCGCTGCATCAGACTTCAGTAGCCTTATCTGTTATCAAATGCGGCCAGTTGCAGCGAGCAGTATGTGAAAAATATGACGGGCTAGCGGTGATAGCTTGCGAAAAACTGGAGCAATAAATAAAACCATACACTTTTTGTGCTTGCTGGAAATCTGACGAGCAGCAAGTAGAGTGACAGCTAGATAATTTGCAGCGCAAAAATATGGAAGCACTTTCCAACGCTTTCATGCCCACAGGCGGAGAAGTAGCAGACGAAACAGGGTGCGCGCCACCATTACGATTCTATGCGCATGCGCCTCATTTTCAAATCTCGCCGCCAGTTAGCGCCGCGTGGCCCACCTGGCACGAGCTCGCGTGTTCCCTCTAACAGTGGACCGTACTGTACAATAGACGAAGGTTTAGTTTCTGTATCCGTGTCTATCGTAAGACTGCCGCAACTAAGTTCTATAAGTGTTTTCTTCTTCCGGTGCAAAGAACCTTTGAGCGAACACAGAAGTCCGAGACAGCTCAACCCCGAGGAGACTTAACACGACTAGCCGCATGTCCTCAACGCTGGGATCGCCGACGTCTTTTCCAATTTGAGTCCACGGTAAGGGTTTGGGGGTTAGCTGAAGGTAACTTCATGTGGTCACACGGATTCTGCTGTTCAAGAGAACGAAAGCTATGTTGCTTGCTAGTGTCTAGTTTCTTCTTTTTTTTTTTTTTTGCATTGCGCCGTGTTCTTTGTGACTAAGTGGGCTTCCTCAACCAATCCTGCTACCTGTTTTATTACGCTAATAGAAAACACATTTTCACGCCTTTTGACAGATTCAGCAGCATGTTTTGGGAAACGTGCTACGCTATGCAATGGTAAAAGGAAAAAAAAATTCTGAGGTTCGATATTCACATGAAACAAGTTGACGCGATGAAACATGATATCCTGAAGAATTGATTTATGGGTAAACTGAAGAGAAGCGTAATTTCCCACGAGTTATTAATTTTTTTCCAAAGTTAAAAAAACAAACATCTTTTCTAAAAATATCGGGTTGCTTCGTAAGCCACAAAACGCGCAAAAAAGAAAATCCAGCTTGCGACGCCGTTTTTAGGTTTTTGCGGCAACTCGCAGTCACATATGCATTTTAAGGTGGCCGCTGGGCCCCGCATCTTTGTTTACCCGTGAAAAGATCGAACTACTTGCTTTTTGGAAGGCGACGACCTAGCTTAGCAAGGTTTGTGAAGTTTTCTTCGCCAACAAAGCCAATATACGAATACCTTAAAAACATGATGATGATGATGATGATGATGATGATAACTTTATTTTCCGCCAGATAAGGAGGTCCTCTACATGGACTTCATTATGACGTTCCGGTGTTGTGGTCCGGCGAGAAGTCGATCACTTTCTCTTCTAATAACGAACCCCCATAGCAAGACGAAATACGATGTAGTTTCTGCGGAATAAATTACCAATA
>JALIZH010027415.1:0-25955 GCA_030522465.1 Rhipicephalus appendiculatus
ACGAACATAAATGGCTGGTCATATAATGAAAATCATCACTAACTTGTCATGAAAAGTGTTGTATCGCCGCCGGATACACCGTCCGGCGGAGACAATGGGCGCGTTAGCGCCGAGCGCTAAGCGACGTCAGACGAGGCCGAGAACGGGGGAAGGGACTGCTCTTTATTCAGAGAGAGCGTGTAACAATGGTTACAGTAAATTGCCGCGTTGCGGCGCTATGCGACACATCACGCGAAAACGAAACTGATCGGAAGTCTACATGACTCCGAGATTAGTAACATGAATTTAGGACATGAAATGTCCGACACCACATCATCTCCCCCTAGAAAGGAAAGGAGACGTAAACTCTTGTACAGAGAATGTGATTGAATTATACAGAACTAGCGCCACAGTAGGCAATCGTTGTTCTGTGTACGGAAATTATACAGTTGCAAGGCACTGAAACTTTGGTATACAGTAACATGCATAAGGTAAGACTAGTAACGATGTAAACTGCTTTGGTGCACATGACAATTTGGCACACAACGCTGAAAATATCTTGTATAAAATTACAAAATAGAGTATCATTATACAGTAGTTATCACATGTAGGAATGTATTCTTTATTAGGACGGTTTCATGTGACCAGAGTTTAAGTAGTTTGACTGAAACTAGTCTCTGTAATAGATTTCTTTTATTGCATGAGCCCGTATGAACCCATAAGTAGTAATTAGGAACTTCGTGTCAGTCATCAGTACATGTTCCCCAAACTCAGGATTATGGAGTAAAAGAGGTATATCAAAATATATTGTAGGTAGTATGTGAAAAATGAGAGTATAAGGTAAAAACAAACATGAGTATACTTAAGGAACAAAATCTTTGTAACGCGCCGGTTTCTTACGGCGTCGTTTGGGACGAAGGCATGCAGGAGAATGAGGTGAAGGATTCACCGATGGAGCCTTATCTAGCTCAGAAGAGTTTGAGCCTTGAGGCTCGCCTGCATGCTCATCGTTGGAGAGCAAACGCGGCAGAGATTCTGGAGTGTCCGTACATGACACATCTTTCCCCCTTCGATAAGATCTGCATTGGTGCTGGGCACATCAGCCGATTGTTGTGAAGGTGCCTGCAAGGTGGTTAGTGGTAGAGTCACTAACTGCGGAGCTGCAGAAAAACATGGAGGTGGGGAGGAATTACTCTGTTGCATGGATGAGAAGTTAGGTGGAGGACATGAATTCTGCTGTGGAATTGCATTTTGCTCGGCATTGACAATTACGAGCTTTGATGCATTCCAGACATTGCCATCACTCAGGCGGAAGGAATTTAGTCCAATTTGACTAAGGATTGTATACGGACCCTTGTACTTATTCTGCTTTCCTGGAAGACGAACTTTAACCCTGTGGCCCACCTGTAACTTAGGAGGTTTTGCTCCACGTTTAGAATCAATGCGCAGCTTAGTTGCCTGTTTCCTATGAAATACTCGTGTTCTCATAGGATCGAACGTTGGGGAAGGAGCCGAAGACTTTGGGTGTAAGCCTGCAATGTCAATTCCAGAACGCGGTTGGCGATTATGCAAAAGTTGTGCAGGAGACAAGCCTGTAGTAGCTTGAGGTGTAAAGCGATATGTGCCTAGGTACTCTGTTACAGCTTGTTTCAGTGGGCGGCATTCAAGTTGAGCGAGCTGCATTTGCTCTTTCAAAACTCGGTTGAAACGTTCAACTTGGCCGTTGGCTTGTGGATAGTAGTTCGACGAGCAAAGATGCTGAATGCCTCTGTCGGAGAGGAAAGTTTCAAATATTTGTGACTTAAACTGAGGACCGTTGTCTGTGACAATCGCCTCAGGGAAGCGTTCCCTACTGAAAAGTGCTGACAAAAATGTAATTACCGCTTCAGAAGTGACCGCATGAGTAAAACAAACTTCAGGCCACTTAGAGTGGTAGTCAACTAATGTAATTGCAAATCTGCAGTCGTAAGGAGCACGTTCGAGTGGACCGACAATGTCCATGCCTAGCTTTTCCCAAGGTTTACTTGGCCATGGGACAGGCTGTAGGGGGTGCAAAAACTGGTTTAGCAGATTTATCTGCTCTTTGACATACAATGCAGTTGCGAACAGCACGTTCAACTTGACTATCTAAGCCAGGCCACCAGTATCTTTCTCTAAGTGGTTGCTTAGTTCTGACAATTCCTGGGTGACTTTCATGAGTTAGCTGTACGAGTCTGTCGCACATTGTAGTAGGAATGCTGATTCTGTCTGCGCGAAAAACTAAGTTATCTACACAAGACAGTTCAGTTCTGACTGCAAAGTAGGGTAGTAGTTCTGGTGGCAGAGATTTCTTTTCTGGCCAGCCATTAGCTATGTATGGAAGTACTTGTTGCAAAGTAGTATCCGCTGCAGTTGCTGCCTGTAATTCAGGTTTAGTTATGCATGGAGTGACGAGAGAGATTATCTCTTCTTCCAGTTCTGGAGAGACTGGAAGCTGTAAAGGAAAACGGGAAAGTGCATCCGCTACAACATTATGTGAACCCTTGCAGTACTGTACAGTGAAGTTGTAGTACAGAAGTCTGGCACACCAGCGTGAAATGCGTAATGGGCATCGGCCCTCTGATCCAGCAGAAAGTAATGTAACAAGAGCTTGATGATCAGTGCGTAATGTAAAATGTCTACCCCATAAGTACACATGCCATTTCTCACAGGCAAAGAGACATGCTAGGACTTCACGCTCACCAGCAGAGTATCTGCGTTCAGCAGGAGACAAAGTTCTTGAAGCAAATGCAGTTGTGACTAACTGGTCACCTTTTTGTTGTTGAAACACGGCACCCAATCCAATGTTGGACGCATCAGTCGTTATGACGATTGGAAGCTTCTCGTCAAAGAGTTGAATGACTGGGTTTGCAGCTAGTACTTCTTTGATACTGTTGAAGGCTGAATTGGCTTCATTGGACCAATTGAATGTTTGGCCTTTACGCAACATGGAACGCAGTGGTTCAACAACATCAGCATAATGTGGAATGAACTTTGAGTAATAGCCAGCGAGACCAAGAAATGAATGCAATGATTTACAGTCTGCAGGTGCAGGTGCATGAACAATAGCATGCACTTTGGATTCAAGAGGAGACAATCCTCTGGCACTGACGTTGTGTCCTAAAAATTGAATTTGTTGGACATCAAAGACACATTTGTCGTTAAGTTTCATGCCTGTGTTGCTTATGCGACTTAGTACTACTTGTAAATTAGCATCGTGTTCAGCACGCGTACGACCCCAGACCAAAATGTCATCTAGATAGCACAGTACCCCAGAGCAATCGTTCAAGATGTCTGACATCATTTTCTGAAAAACAGCAGGGGCAGATGCAAGCCCGAAGCAAACTCTACGGAATCTGAACAAACCATCATGCGTTACAAAAGTGGTTAAGTCTCTACTTGATTCTGACAAGTTAACTTGATGATATGCTGATGCAAGATCTAGCTTTGAAAAATAAACAGCACCTGTAAGTTGCTGGAGAAGTTCTTCAATGTGGGGCAATGGAAACCCATCAACCACGATCGCTTTGTTTGGTTCACGCAAGTCCACACAGAGTCTCAAGGAACCGTTCTTTTTCTTCACCACGACTAGTGGAGAGACCCAATCTGATGCTGAAACTCGTTCGATGACGCCTGATTTTTCAAGACGAGAAAGTTCATCGGAGACTTGTCGAAGCAGGAATGGCAGTCTGCGATGCTTGGCAGCGACTGGCTGTATACCTGGACGGCGTTTCACTTCGTGCATGTAGCCTTTCACCAGGCCGAGTTCCTGGGTGAAGAGGTGATGAAATTCGGACGGAGCATTAGAAGGAATTCTTCGGTTTTCTGTACTTGAAACTTGCGAGCAGGACAATGTTGCACCGTCGATGGTTATATGGAGGCTTCGAATGGCATCCAAACCAAGAAGTGAAGAACCTTCTTTTGTCACGTAAGATGTGACAGCAGCAGTGGTATCGTTGTACCGGACATTTGTGGAGAAGTATCCGACGTTGGGAATGCATTTCTTTGAATAGTCCTGAAGGACAATGTAGGAGTCAAGGAGTCTGGTCCCAGGGAAGTAGTGCTTGAAATATTCCAAGTTCAGCAATGATACGGTCGCACCGGTGTCAACAAGGAAAGGAATGTTGACTTGGCCGACTTGAACAGAAATCTTCAGTGGCGAAGGACGGCTGGAACGTTCATCAACATTTAAGATTGTAACTGTATTTGTTACCGCAGTATCTTGTACTTGAGCTACATTCTGTTGAGACGTTCTGACATTTGATGAGCGGCATACGCCTCGCAAATGGCCTTTTTCCGCAGGCAGAACAAATGCGGTTGCGGGCTGGACAGTTAGGAAAATTCGCGTAGTGTTGAGAAGATCCGCATCTGTAGCAAACACCCGATTCAGGTCGGTGCGGTCCATCCTGGTGGCTGGGAAAATTCGATGAAGGAGGAGGTCGGGCGTCATGATCATAGGTCGGCAAACTCACTCATGAGTCGACTCACTCAGACTCAGATTGTGGCGTGAGTCTGAGTCTGAGTGAGTCCGGCTGAATTATACTTAGGTGAGTCTGAGTCCGAGTGAGTCCGCTTGAGGAAAATTTTGGTGAGTCTGAGTTCGAGTGAGTCTGGCTGAGTTATACTTTGGTGAGTCTGAGTCCGAGTGAGTCCGGCTAAGTTATACTTAGATGAGTCTGAGTCGGAGTGAGTCTCCTTGAGGAAAATTTTTGTGAGTCTGAGTCCAAGTGAGTCTGGATGACGAAAACACCGGTGAGTCTGAGTGAGTTTGGTTGGAGAGAAATTTCGTGAGTCTGAGTCCAAGTGAGTCTGCTTCAGCAAAATTTTGGTGAGTCTGAGTCCGAGTGAGTCCGGTTGAAGAAAATATTAATGAGTCTGAGCCCGAGTGAGTTCGCTTCAGCAGAATTTTGGTTAGTATGGGTCCTAGTGAGTGCTAAGCGAAAAACGTTTATTGAGTGAGTCTGCGTGGGCTCCATATATTTTGCCGACCTATGGTTACAAATATTTATAGCCTCCTTTTATGGCGTGCCTTGTAATCGTATAGATGTACCGTCTTGTAAAGCCCTAGAAATTATTTTTCAAATTATCAAGCTGTCCATACCCTCATATGCGAGGGCATGTAAGTGGGCTGTGCAGCATGTTCTGCCACATGTAGAACTCCAGGCCACTTTTATTAAGCGATATCGTGATCCACATTGATTTTGATCTACAATTGTGTACCTAATCAACGGAGAATGAGTGCAATGTTCGAGCTTCATCATTCATGTGGATTCAAATACGACAAAGCAGCACGATTCGCGAGCATAGAGCGCCCCTTCGCTCTCTCTTGCATTGAACCGCTTGCGTTTTTAGATTCCGCTTCAGTTTTTCCATGAATAAATGTGTCAATTGGGAAATTTTTGAGCGCCAAACAAGACATTCACAAGTACGAGAGAGACAGGACGGGCGCTTTTGAATGCCTTGTGAATGCATTGTTTCCCAGTAGCTATGCAAAAATTTCCCAGTAGCTATGCACCATCTCACCGAATTTCAAGCTTTGTTAAAAATGTAGCGACGACACAGACCATCGGCTTTCGTCATGTCATTCGTTACCAATTAAACAGCGGCTGCGTTATTTAGTGAATAGATAAAGCTTGCCCCCGTGGTACCTCGAAAGTTGTAGCGACCGGATTTCAAGGAGGAAGGGGGGTAGAAACGCACATTCATACTAATGCGATGCTTCATCACTTGGAAAAACAAATTTCTTCGGGCTGTAATGTAGTCAAAGAATTCTGTTACCTCTAGGCAATTCAAAAAGCTTTTAAACTTTAATGACCTCTTCGAATTCTAGACTCTCTTTGGGAGATGTTACTGCCATATTTTCCCAGCACGCCTGCAGTTCAGTCCTTGCCGACTCAAGCAAAACCCGTTTTTTTTCGTATTTTTTCTTTTCTTTCCTATTCAAACACCTTTCCATTCATAGTCAGCGTTGACGCGCCAAAGCACTCTCGGTGGTCCCTCAGCCGTCATTGTGTTCTTCCAAGCCACAAGGCAAAAAGCTTCATGGCACGGGCGTTTCCCAGGCTCGTTTCTCGTATCTTGTTTTCGAGCTCCTAATACCCCCCCAAGGAATGCAAGGAAAGTACAAAACGAAGCAACGAGCTCGACACTCTAGGCTTGGGGCCTGCAACACAAATATCTCTATTCTTTCAAAAGTGAACATTCGGCAGAAGTCTGTCTGGTTGGGATAACAGAAAACTGGAGAAAAGAGAAAACTCTAGCCAAAATTTATTTTAAGAAACCGCGACGTTTCGAAGCATGATCGGCTTCTTGTTCAAGGGTGAGAAGGCCCGAGATGTGCAACGCCTTCTTGCCAGGCGGGATTGTTTGCCGTGAGTCGTCGCAAGCCCTGGCAGTAGAGGGAGGACAGTGCCCCCCGTGGTGTGGTTGATGTTTCCCGCTGTCTGCTCAATGTACCAGGAATCGAGGACGGGCCGCCGGCGAAGGTTCCTTTCTTTTTCCAAAATCACCGCGCCGTCGGGACTGGTATGGTGGTCAAAACCGCTAGCAGTGCTCTGTCACTTCGCTCCGTCCACTGTTCAAGTGACGGAGGTCATTCTTGTGCTGCCGCATTCTTTCATGGAAGTTCTTGGTTTCCTCAATGTAGGAAGCGGGGCAGTCGGCGCACGTGATCCGGTACACGACGCCCTGCGCTTTTTCCGCAGATTCGCTGTCTTTGAGCCGAGGGGTGAAACTGCCGATGGTGGTGGATGGCTTGTGGGAAACGTCGAACCCTGCCTTTCTTATGGCGAATTCCATTGTGAGAGCAGGAGCACTCAAAAGCACGCTGAAAGTGCTCTCTTCAGAGCCAGCGTGTTTCAGTGGTCGAACAGGAGTAGGAGCACCGTCATCCAATGGTAGAGCGAGAGCGCTTTTGCTGCGCCGGGAGCAGCGAAGAGCAGTCCTGTCTGCTCCCCCTTGAAAAGCGGAGTGAGCGGAGAACGCAGGAAGTAACGTGGCTTGTTAACGTCATATCCTCCCGACGATCCTCCTCGCTTGTTTACATTTCACTTCTTCGTGTACGGTGGCAATGGAGGCAATGCTGGGATGCGTAAAATTTCTCCTCACTCGCATTTTTACCATCTCGCACCTGCTCTGCGAAAGCGTGCCGCATTCCAGTGGCAGATCGAGTGACGCTGCTCTCAGTGCTCTGCCCCCCCCCCTCCTCACTGCACGGCGCCCCTACTCCTGTTCTCTCAATGGAATTCGCCATTAGTATACGGGCTATTGCTTCACTGGCCCCCCGCAATGAAGGGGATCGACACGCGGCGTCGTTGCGGCGCCGTTGGTGTCACGTTTCCCCCCGTCTTTTCTCTTACGGAGGGCTCTGCGAATAAACGCCTTTGTGTAGCCGTTGGTGCAGAGGTCACGAATTATTGTCTTTCTTTCTTCTATCCGCTGCTGTGGCGACGATTGGTGATTTTGGTTGGAGTTTTATATTTAAACTCGTGAAGCAGCGGGTGGTTGGTTATTTACACAATAAACGGAGGCACGTTTCGCTGCAGTAGGGCGATAGAAACTTTAAAATCGATTTTAAATACGTCCTAGGCTATATTATCTGTTGCTATTTCGTAGATGATGCGCGTGTGTATAGCCAAATCTATCCCACATGTTATCTAGCCTTCAAAATTTTGTTTCAGAACTTGAATGGGAAAGATAGAGAGTGGGGGGGGGGGGGGGGGGGTATGCGCTGGTATGAAGATAAGGAGCGGTCTTGTAAATATATGAGACTCGAGCACTGCTCTCAATCCCTTACCACCCTCCCTGCATCTTACAAGAATGTAGCCTTTGAAGCAGGAAAGAAAAAAAAACAGCGCATGTCGTGCCTTCATCTCACTCATTTTGTATTCATTGTAGCTCTGGCTTTCGATCATAAGTCGCTGAGCAGTGTCCCCTCATGGGAGACAAATTAGCGCATATCTCATATGTTTCATGAATCACTAGATGTCCTTATGAATCCACACCAATTGCCAATCAGTCTGTTATTCTGCAAAGAAAAACAGTACGTTGTGGCAACCTTCGCTGCCCCATTTACCCGCTGAAAATAGGCTCCTCAATCATTTATTTATTTAATAGTACCCTGAAGGCCCGAAGGAATTACAGAGGGGAGCTGTGCATTTGAGAATGCGTAAGAGATTAGCACTTACATCGAAGTAAAAACAATACAAATAATAAGTTATTGAGGATATATATAATAGCGACGCAGTGAAAATAAAAAGAAATAAAATAAAATTGCTAATAGCGCAGGGTAAGCTATGTGAACTTATGGCGTCTGGTTTGTAGTAAACCCTCCAGTTGTCAGTTCAGCGCCTTGTCCAGTGATTTTTTCTTAGAAATGAATATTCCTGTCCTTTCGGGGACTAGTACGATCACTGTGAAGCAGCGCCCGCGTCCCCCACCTTTCAATACGGCATTCTTGCAATCGGCTTGACTCTGAGCAATTGGGGTTTTTGGAAAGCAGAAAATTGCCACCTCGTTTTGCATGGTCTGTACTAGACCATGCGAAAAGCTTCGACCATACCTTTGAACACACTGGCCGGCTCTCATCGGCGCGCCTATGCACGTTCCTTTATTCCTTGTGTCCGTATCCAGTGTGGTACTGATACGACTCTTTACCATTATCCAAGAGATAGAGTAGTCACTAAGAGTTACAACTGGTTCTTAGCCGGCTCAGAAAAATATCTTGCTAGAAACAAACGCAGTCACAACCCGTGTATTTAGATGCACGTTGAAGAACCCTGGGTGGTCGAAATATCTGGAGCCCTCCACTACGGCGTCTCTGACAACCACATCTTGGCTTTGCGACGTAAAATAACAACCTCTATTATCCGCAATCACTTTGCGAAAGCATGACATCGACTAAAACCGAAGTTAGCATTTCAATAATTCGAAACACTAGTAAATAATTATTGGCGTTTAACGTCCGAGAACCATGATGTAATTATGAGGGGCGCCGTAGTCGACGGCTACGGAAATATTGGCTACCTGGGGGTTCATTACGTGCGCCAAAATATAAGCACACATGGATCAAGCGTTTCGGCATCCATCGAAAATGCGGCCGGTATTCGATGCCGTGATCTTCGGGTCAGCAGTCAAGCACCACAACCACTAGAGTATCATGGCAGGTGTTTTCGAAACTTTAGAGAGGCATAACCATGCAACCTATAACCATGTTTCCAAACTTTTTCAAGGGTGGGGAGCTCGATTCTGAAAAAGATGGCCGCCTCATATTATTTTCTTTTTTCGCGTCGTCAATGAGCGGTAAATCAACTGCAAGACCATTGGCAGTTTCATGAACGTGTTTATAAAAGCGCCATAACGTAATGTCAAGCTTTCCTCGTTCCCAAGTAGCGTGGTTAGGTCTTCGAACGGGAAAGCGTAAGAAAGGACTGCATTTATAATTGGGTCTGCCAAAAACGCACGTACGCGCTCGCCCATTGAAAACAAATGGCGCGTGCGCATAGCGCATTTCAAAGGTAACAGGAGTGAAAACCTAATGTTCCTCGAAGGTCCGTAGACCCATTCCTATATTTAAAGAAAACATTCTCAATATTGCAAAAATCGCGTGTAATGTTGAATTTCTCTTTACGATAGACATTGCGATGCACGGGAAATAACTTCTTTTTGGATGTTGAAAGCTATCATACATATATTTTGAAGGTTGCCTGGCACTTGTGAACCCTTTACATGTGTTATTCTACATAAGCTATTTTATGGCGCTCCTGCGACATTTATTGGATGAGCCGGGCCAAATCGAATATTGCTAATTTTTAGTCCGAGCACGTCTAGTTGATAAAAAAGTTAGGCGAGTCTGTGAGTCCGAGTGAGTCCGCTTCAGGAGAATTTTGGTGAGTCTGAGTCCGAGTGAGTCCGGCTGACAAATATTTTGGTGAATGAGTCCGGCTGAGTTATATTTTCGTTATATTTTTGTGTGTCTGAGTGAGTCGGGCTGAGTAATATTTTCGTGAGTCTGAGCCCGAGTGAGTCCGGCTGAGATATATTTTGGTGAGTCTGAGTCCGAGTGAGTCCGCTTGAGGAAAAGTTTGGTGATTTTGAGTCCGAGTGAGTCAGGTTGACGAAAATATTCATGAGTCTGAGTCCGAGTGAGGCCGTTTGAGGAAAAGTTTAGTGAGTCTGAGTCCGAGTGAGTCTGGATGACGAAAACACCTGTGAGTATGAGTCCGAGTGAGTTTGGTTGGAGAGAAATTTCGTGAGTCTGAGTCCGAGTGAGTCTGCTTCAGCAAAATTTTGGTGAGTGTGAGTCCGAGTGAGTCCTAAGCGAAAAATATATTTATTGAGTGAGTCTGAGTGAGCTCCATTTATTTTGTCGACCTATGGTCATGATGCCCTCGGCCATGTTGGCTTCCTCCCGAGTTGGGTCGGGGAGGCCGGCGGCCATGATTCTTTTGTTTAGGATAAGTGGAAGTTGAAGTGTTTTGGCGGCCATCTTGTGGACCTGGATGAAATTCGATCTTGTCAACCTGCGCGTTCGCGAACTCTTGCATTTCGAGTTCGGTACGATCCTCTTCCTTCGCAATTTGAATTGCTTGCTGTAAAGTAAGGGTAGGACCCAGTTGCAGAAGTCGTCGTCGCACATGTGGTGCGGTAATTCCGCTGAAGAGCTGATCGCGGACCATGGAGTTGGCGGAGGTGCCGAAGTTGCATTTACTCGCCATCGTCTGTAATGCAGAAACATAGTCAGTGACTGATTCCCCCCGGTATTTGCTTTCGCATTTTGAAGTAGTGACGCTCTAGAACCTCATTACTCGGAGCCTTGAAGTGGTTCTCGAGTAGAGTAAGTGCTGCGACGTATTCATCCTGCGTGCCTTCGTCCCGAGTCCCGTCTCCGCTTTCCGTCTGCTCCTGTGCGTTTCGTAGTGTCCAGTAGACGTCCAAGCCCTCAACTCCCAGTGCATTAAGTAGTAAACTCTTCTTGAGAGCGGCCCGGGCAGTGTCTCCGGCGGCGACGTCGACGTACGCCTGGAAAACACGACGCCATTTAGCCCAAGGCACGGGAGGAGTGCCCGGAGTTTGTAAAAACGGCGGAGGAGGAATGGCGGAGGTCATGCTGGAACTGTGAGGCACTGAAGAGTCGCAGTCGCCAGTATGCGTTGGCGAGTCACTGGTGCCAGCAAGCATTGGCCAAACGTGCAGGGCGTGGCCGCAGTAGGCCTATCGCATTCCGTGCAGCGTGCAAGTAGGGCGGTGCCCTGTAAATGCGCTCGAAAAGGTTGCAATCCGCGTAGAAAATTGGCGGGGCATGCCCACAAAGTAGGAAGGATGCTTACTTCTGGTTCATCTCGTCGCCAGTTTGTTGTATCGCCGCCGGATACACCGTCCGGCGGAGACAATGGGCGCGTTAGCGCCGAGCGCTAAGAGACGTCAGACGAGGCCGAGAACGGGGAAGGGACTGCTCTTTATTCAGAGAGAGCGTGTAACAATGGTTACAGTAAATTGCCGCGTTGCGGCGCTATGCGACACATCACGCGAAAACGAAACTGATCGGAAGTCTACATGACTCCGAGATTAGTAACATGAATTTAGGACATGAAATGTCCGACACCACAAAAAGTATGATTTACATGCCACGCTCATGGCGCGTTCTCGGCCGTTTCGTTAGCTTGATATGCACCAAATTTGGGATTGAGTGACGGGGCTGTATGACGAACATAAATGACAGGTGGTAATATGCAAATAATGACGTGCATGTCATGAAAAACATGATTTGATTTACATGCCATGCTCATGGCGCGCTCGCGGCCGTTTCGTTAGCTTGATATACACCAAACTTGGTATTGAGTGACGTGACTGTATGACGAACATAAATGACAAATGGCAATATGGAACTCATGGCAGGTCATGAGCGACATGACTTGCATTCCACGCTCATGGCGCACTCGCGGCCGTTTCATTAGCTTGATATACACCAAGTTTGGGATTGAATGACGTGACTGGTTTCCTCAGGTTTTATACTAGTGGAGCTGCATTACATTTTTAGGGGCGCAGCTCCTTAGTGTTTAGGCTTGTCCGTTGTCCGCCACAGCACATGCAAGGTACCCACTATACGCTATGACGACGACGATGAAGAAGCGCGTTAGCACAGGCAAAGTACCCACTATGCGCCATGACGATGACGCTGATGACGATGAAGAATAAGCGCGCTCCAGAGCACGCATTCTCTTTATGCCATGGATGAAAACGATCATAAAAGCGCCCTCGGCTGCGAAAGCCAAAGCGGCTACGCCGACAACAAGGTGCTACTCCGGGGGTGAGAGAGCGGCATGCGGAGGCTCAACGTCTGCGCACACAGCAAGCTACCCTGGTGGCGAGAGCTCGAGAAGCAGCGGCAAAAAGGCAACGTCGACAGCAAGCAGCTACCCCGGTGTTGAGGGCGTGGCAGGGCCTTCGTCATTCTCTGACGAAGGCCGTGCCACGGCCGAAACGTAAGCCATAAAAGTATTGCTTTCTCGTACGTGTACCCGTTTATTTATTTATATATATATATATATATATACGCGAGCCCGTCAAGCGCGTGTCTACGATGATAGATCAAGTAGAGCGCTGTTGTAGGAGCTGCCCTGTCTCAGGAAATAGCAAGTATTTCGGAAACAACCGCTTCCTTTGTTGTCGGTCCCTGAATAGTGCGCAAAACTTGTTTTTCATCTGGCCCTCTTTGCCAGGCGAACAGATTAGTCCTTTCTTTCAGCGATGTCATAGTAAGAGACGCAAACAAGAGCATTCATCACGCATTGCTGTGTTGGGTGAGCGAGTATAGAACTGTCACCGTCTGTAAAGTGATAGAAACCAGAGGGATGCACACGTACACGTTTCACTTTAACTATTTACTTTTGATCAAACATACAAAAGAAATACACACAAAAAATACTGGTATCAATGTTACATCTCTAAAAGCTTGTTCGAATTCGACATCGCTAAATAAGAGTCCAAATCACAAACTAATTTCGCTGCACGTAAAAACAATAAAGTCCGAATATACTTTCGTTGGTGGCAGTTGGGGTCCGGGGTAGCACTTGACACTTGCTGGAGCCCTCGGGGCGTAGCCGGGGGAGCGACTCGAAACCAGGGACCGGGGCGTAGCCGATGTGGGTTCTGTCCAGACGAAGTCAGTGTGCGTCTTCCTTTCGCCCGAGCCAAGGTTCGACTGCCTCGAGCCAAGGTTCGTCTGCATCGAACTCTAGGTCAGCTTCTCCGAACTATCGCGGCCCTCTCCCGAGATTCCTTCCGGGGTCAATGGTAGGAAAGGAGCCTTTCTTCCTGCCGCGCCGGTGCGCCCGGTGTTTACATTGAACTTTGCCCGACGCCGAGACCGTGGGGCCCGCGCAGGGGGCAACTTCTTGCGTTCTGCTGTACGGTATTGGATGCCCGCTCACAGGGGCGGCTTCAAAGGCGCACTGTCTGGAGACGTTTTCACTTAGTACAAATTCACTTGGAGTTCGATTATTGAACGCAGTCCTTTTCAATACGCACATCCGTGACAAGAACATACGCATGTAAGCCATAGTGGGGCATAACCAAATTTAGAACGGTAATTTTCATCCATGTAAACACGCGAGCACGGGCCAAGTATAGCCCCGCAGCCATATGAGGCGCGGGGAGTAGCAAAAACAAAATGGTTTAGGACACTCTTTAGTCTTCTGCAGCACTAGACGTGTGAGCGCATGAAAATCAAGGACCGATTTGTGAAACCAGAAAGTATATTCTGTTTTCCAAAGCATACAATACAGTAAAAGTTAATAGCTCTAGTTTACACCTGTAAGGTGCAATGGATCTATGGAAATGCCGCAAGGGCTAGTTTGGTGTCACTGCTGAAGTAGCTCTATCTATTTCATTATCCCAGTTTGTTTAACATTCTTGATAGTGGTCGTGTCCTGCCTTGCGACGCAACCTCGACTCACATCATGCAGCCCACCGCACAAAAAGAAGAAAATTCATGGTAACGCTGTCATTAATGACGATATTTGATAGCCATGTGGAATGCTAGCCTGCCTTGTTAATCAAACCAAGCAAATAAATGTTTAATTTCTCACATCCATGGTGATTGGGTAATTCAGGCTGAAAGACCTGACAAGGCAAAAAGTATACAAGCCCTACAATATAGCGAAAGCTAAAGCACGAGGAAAGATTAAGAGTGCAGAAATATGGATGGAGCTTTCAAAATTATTAAAATCATTTGGCATTCCTATCCGTCACATGGAACGTAGTGTTTAGACGTGACGGAGTCCGACGTAGACGTGCCATCGTCGCTAGTTTAATTTGAAGACGAAGGCATACAGCGGAGGAAGAAAGCGAGAGGACAAAGCGAAGCAGCGGTCGTGGCGTCCAGCCAGCCAAAAGCAGCCGACCGGCCGACCGTTCCTAACTGCCTCGCGCCACAAGCCACCGGCGCTCTTCGTCTTTTTCTCCGGCCGGCTGGCCGCCACTGGCGCGGCGCTACAGTAGAAAGAGAGGCTTTCATAGCTCCACGAGTAAATCTAAAACAACATGGATCAGTGAAACGAAATCCATTGCTGAGCATTCTTAACAGTGCAATAAAATACACGAAACCGAGAGCAGGCTGTACCACAAGTTAACTATATATGACGCAAATGCTTTCAGTAAAACTGGTTGACATTTTTTGTTTTTTTTTGAGAGCAGGGGGGAAGGTTATGTGTTAGCGCCTATTGAATGTAATATGTTCGGCATGTGGAACCACTCATAGCCCAAGATTTCTTGTATTTTCAATTTTTGAAGTCTTTATCTGGAGAGGATTTAGTTGTTATTGGCCTTCATGGAAAAATTCGTCAACTTTAGTGAACGAAATATACGAAATATCAGGACTTTAGGCATTGGTGTTTTTTTAAAAAGGAAGTGAACAAAAATTGCTATAAATTGCGACACGAATAGGCGAGAAAGTAAAAGAAAAGTCTGAGGTTTTCTCAGTTGAGCTGCGGCAGCGTAAGTAGTAGTTTTTAAGTATGGAGAACTTCAGGGGCCTGGCTTGTCGTCTATCCATACATCTCGTGTGGCGTGATCACGTTCGCAGTGAAGCGTTCAATACACGCCATAACAAAGCGAGCAATGCTCAAAACCGGGTTAAAATGAAAGAACAAAGTCTAAAACACCACATATAAAAGAAATAATCAAGAAGTAATTGCAATAGTTAACTAAAATAGCTAAAAACGATTGAGAAATATGCGATGGACTACGAAGCCGGCTAGGGAGGGCGCCACCGCCTCGCCGAGCGAATACCCCTCCCCCCATGCACTTTGTCGGCGCGGCGTTGCTGCTACATCTGATGAGAATCGAGCGGGAATCGCTGGGCGCTCGTGCTGCCTGTGCTACGCAATTCCTCAGGTTTCATAGTAGTGGAACTGCCATACATTTTCAGCGGCGCTGCACCTTAGTGTCTAGGCTTGTCCCTCGTCCGGCACAGAACATGCAAGGTGCCCACCATACGCCATGATGATGACGATGAAGGATAAGCGCGTTAGCACATGCAAGGTACCCACTATGCGCCATGACGATGAAGAATAAGCGCGTTCCTGACCACACATTCTCTTTCTGCCATCACGGCACAGCACATGCAAGGTACCCACTATACGTCATGACGATGACGCTGATGACGATGAAGAATAAGCGCATTCTCTTTATGCCATGGATGAAAAATTGAAGGACACTTTGTACATTCCAAAGTGTCTTCGGCGAAAGCGTGTGGCCATTCCATTGATTATGCCATGTATTTTTTTTACACTCTCAGTGCGATAAGACACAAACTGAATGGGTGCGTGTTTTCTTCTTTAATGTTTTACCGCGAATTGAAGCGAGACGCGAGACTAATCTTCCTCCGTTCGCATGCGTTAGTATTTTCTCGCGCTTTGCGCATCGTGCAAACGCCATCCGCGTTTCTGCGCTTCAATTGACGAACGCTTTGTAAATTGGAAAGTGTATTCCGTGAACGCCTGGATCCATTGAGACGGCGTCGGTCAGAATGATTGCAAACTCTGGGCACAGCGACGCTACGCAAGCAAAGTGCGAGCGCTATAGAGTCCGACGCGACCGGCGTCCGTCTGCGCATCCCGGCGGCCAGCTGGCTCCGTGCCAGAGCTCGGACGGACGGACAGACGGACGGACGGACGCCGGACGGACGTGAGCATGAGACATTAAAGGCTTTCGCCTTAAAGATTACACCATCTCCCGCTAAAGGGAACCATGTGTAGATGCGAAGCAGCGGGCGCTAACGCTTGCACTGGCGGCGGCGTTGACGCTGGCGCTCATCGCAGCGTTGCGCAGGAGAGAAAACCTGGGGGGCGCAAAGCACGCAGAGATGGACCGGTGTTTCCTACTGGAACATCCCGATCCTACTGGAACATCCCGATGGAACATCCCGACAGTCCGTCCCTCCTTCCCGCGTCCCACACCACCACGGCGCATGCGCGTCCCCCTCCCCCCTCTCTCTCTCCTGTCCTACGCTCACCCCCCTTTCTCTCCTCTAGGAATACTCTACGGAGCGGCGCCCGCGTCCTACACCCCCCCCCCCCCCCGACACGCGCGTCCCCTCCCCCCCTCTCTCTCCTCTCCTAAGCTAACGGGGGAGGCGGGACACGGGGCCTCGAGCATAAGATGCTTCGCATCTAAAAGTGTGTTAATAACGTATTCTGAATTCTTGAAGTGTACTAGGCAGCTCGGGTACGATTTGAAAATTTCCTAATTCATGTATTGGCCTCGAGGGCCACCACTGGAAACGCCGGCGCCACCGTCGGCGTGCCGTGCTTGGCAGGATCACGCGGTTTCAGCGGCCGCGTCGGCTGCTTGCGGAGCGCTGCCGCGTGCTTTGTAAACGAGTTTCAAGCCCCACCTGCGCTGCGGTCTGTTCGAATGCGGACGTTTTCTCGCATTTTGAACACAACTGAACCCACTGTGATAGGAGGGGCTTCATCCGAAACGATGAACATGCTGCTCGGTGCCGCAGTGCCGGACGTACGCAACAGAGTCCGGTGTAAGCCTGTACGGTGCACCGGTGCCCGTGGGATGAGAAACTGCGTGAGGAGTGGGTGGTAGAGCTAAGAACCGGCAAGCAGCCATCGGCTACGGGTCGTGTGTACAACAAGCACTTCCGCGACGACGACCTTCGTTACTGCGTCGGGGCTGTGTAGGAGAAAGCGCGCACTGAGACGATCGTTCGCGTGCGCTTCTCGTAGGCTAACGGTGATGATCTGCCTTAGGATGGAAAATGCGCTGACTTTTACCTCGTGCGATACCATCTCGGAACGTTCCCGTGCGACCTCTTGAAAGTCGGCCCCGTGCTCAGCGTCTACAACATGTGTTGCAGATACTTGAGTCATTGTTTAGCTGCGTTGGACCTTAAAGGGGCCCTGCAACACTTTTTTGAGCATGCTCAGAAAACGCGCTAATTTTTACAGCGAAAGCTGTTATGAGATCGCAACAAGGGTGCCGTAGTTGTTCACCGCCGCCGCCGCCGGTGTCCATAACCGCTATCGCACGAAATAAGAAAAAAAAAACGAAATAAGGAAAAATATAAGCGATGGAAGTGGGTTCCAACCTGGGTCCGCTCTGTGCCAGCCCAGCATTCTATCATGCCGGTGCTCGAAACTTTTTTTTCTTTCATGGTATTTATTAAAATGTGTGTTAGAATGACCATTAATGGCACTAATAGTATGAAACAAGTACAATCACACAGCGACAATAAGCGCTTTGGCGTTTCTAAGGAAACACTCAACGACTAACGAAGTGCAGTAGAGCAGCGAGAGAGACAGAGGGAGAATAAAAAGACAGAAAGGCAGGGAGGTCAACCAAAAGTGTAGCATCCGGTTCGCTACCCTGCACTAAGAGGCCAAGCACCTCACATAGATAGGGTACCAGTCCCGTTTAAAGGAGCACTGACATCAAATTTACGCATGTGGATTTTTTTTGCATCCGCGAGTAGCTATCCAGCCCCAAGTAACGATTCTCGACTCAAAATGCAGCGGAGGGACGAATAAGTACCAGTAATGTTGATTAATATATCCGGTATCGAACGCGATTCAAAACGGGAGGAAAACCCGCCAAATTGTAGTGCTGGTAGCGCTACCTCGCGGCCACGTCGCGGCCGCTCCCCAGCTGATCCCGCTGCCACGAAAAAAAGTGACTTCACGTCCAGCTGACATCGCTGACATTTCGTCTGCTAGGAGCGCACGTGCAGCCATGTCTTTGTCGTCAACATCGTCGTCCTCGCCGTCGTCGCGGTCAACATCGACAAGCGACCCACAGGCAGCGTTGACGTTCGAGGCTTGGAAATGCATGAAAGGACACGCACTTTCCGCTTTTTCCGCGCCTCGGCGGGCAGGTTCGCGCTACGCAGCGGCTCCTCGACATCCTGGCACGTACTGTGTCGCTCCGAATGATCGCACTCGCGCTCGCACACGACAAATCAGTCGATGCGACACGATGTACCGCACGCACAGATCAACACAAGGAGAGCCACTACTGAGACCATCGCCCGGCGTCGGCGCCACAGTGAACACACTCAG
The DNA here is from genome assembly GCA_030522465.1 of Rhipicephalus appendiculatus. NCBI lineage: Eukaryota > Metazoa > Arthropoda > Arachnida > Ixodida > Ixodidae > Rhipicephalus > Rhipicephalus appendiculatus. The sequence continues at coordinate 18,564 of JALIZH010027415.1, forward strand.
ACCGTCGATGTCATTGTTACTAGCGTATCACAAGCTTACGTCACAAGTGTGATTCTATCACACCTCACACGTTGCACTAGTGTCGATGTCGCAGGGCATTCAGTTTTCTGTTGAGCGTTCATGCGCTGTTTGCCCTCGAAATAAAATAACTTCCACGCGACGGACGGCATTCAAATTTGGCCAAGACGACCTACGCATACCGAGCAATCGAATGAAGGACACAACTCGACTTTGAAATTTAATGTCAGTGCTCCTTTAAAGTCTATTTCGTCATAAATGTCCTTCAGGTGAACAGCCATTCTAATAAAATGTGTTCTCAAAGAAATGGTTGGTTCTACGTTGCGGTCTTGCATACATGTCTTCCATAGGATGTGCATACCAGTGAGGAAAAACATATCAAAGGGCACTTCATCCATTTATGTTGGCAAAAACGTACAGTGTAAGAATTGATTACAAGACTTTTTTTTCAGAGCCCGCTGAAGGACATTCCAGAACAGGATAGCGTCTTTGCAGCTAACAAAGCAGTGTTCTATTGTCTCCGGCACATCACATCGACAGCAGTTAAAAGAAGAAACAAAATACCTTTTCTTTGTAACCATGTTTTTACGGGCAGCGTTTCAGTATGTAGTTTATAGAAGAATATTTTTGAATTTGGAGAGATAAATATGTGCACTCGTTTCAGCACATCATGGCCTGGAAGATCGGAGTACAATGTACGGTACAATGGAGGCGGAAAGAGCATAGATAGTAAATCCTTGTATAGTAGTTTGTACGATACTGTGTACAAGTATTCTATAGAAAAGCGAGATTTAAGGAACCGATGTGCGGTATAAACTTTCTGCATGAATCCCCACAAACACGGGCGCTCGAAGTTTGAAGAAATAACTAAGTCAGGTAAGCAATCAACAAATGTAACCTGCAAGAATGAACGAATTATGGGATGGTAATTGTCACGAAAAATGAAAAAGCTGGAAACTGCTTGCCACAGATAAAGATGTACTAATCCCAATCCACCGTCACTATCTGGCCTGATTATGTTGTCACGACGCATGGGCTCAAAAGTAGAAGACCATATGAGGGTTGCAAAAAATGCGATGAAATCGTTGTATATAAAATCTTGCACAATGGATAAGTTGCAATACGTAGTAGAGCTTCAATTGTTGCTAGAAAAGTATTGCAAGCTTCGGCTCTCCCAAATATTGATGGGCGATGGGGAACAAATGCGTGGGCTTGTCGTTCAAGCTTAGGGACGCGCTCCTTCCAGTAATTCGCACTGAATCTATACGCATCTAACGGTACACCGAGATACGTTAGTGGAGTTCTTGTCCAAATAATTCCTGCGTACTGACTAGGCGTACTACCCCACGAGTCAAACCATAATACTAAACTCTTTGAGGCGTTTAAACGAGCTCCTGATACTATGCCAAATTTGTCTATTGCAGATACCACATTTTCTACGCTTGGTTTATGTGTGCAAAAGAATGCTACATCGTCTGCATAAGCTAACACTTTAACGTCAATGCCTAGTATATCGCAGTCACGAATACAACTAGATCGCAATGTACTTAAGCACATCGGCTCTAGATAAAGGGCAAACAGAAGCGGTGACACGGGGCAGCCCTGCTTTACAGAGGAGCCAATAGAAACAGGTTTCGACAGCTGACCATTAACAATAAGACGAGTCGAAGATTTATTATAGCAAAGTTTAACGCCTTTAAGCACAACATTGCCAACATTGGCATATTCAAGAAGAGAAAAAAAGAAACGAATGACTAACACGGTGATATGTCGTGTGCCTGCGCGATAAGACTTGGCCGCGTGTCTCGCGCCACGGCCACGCTCGGACTGCGTTATCTGATTGCTGTGCTTAAATAGCGCCGGCATTGTAGCTGGCGCGGGCATTTTCCTTGTTGTACATTGTCGCGGGCAGTTCGCCCGTCGTTTTAAGTTGCTGGCATAATAAAGCCTCAGTTCCGCTCGCCGTTCGTTTGGCTGCTCATCCGTCAGACACGACACAGACTGGCGACGAGGATGGGATCTACAAGCATGGAAGAAGCTCCGGCTTGGTAGCAACTGGAACCCACTGGCGGATTACGCAGACCTGAAGCAGCCGCTGGGGACGACATGGCCAAGGCGACCGGCCAAGGCGACGGGGCCAAGGCGAAGGCAACCGCAAGTTTCCAGCTGGGGCAAGTAGAGCCATTTGATAACTCGACAAGCGATTGGATTAGTTACGAGGAGCGTGTGCAGGCTTATCTTCGAGCCAACGATGTCCCCGATGAACGGAAGGTTGACGCGTTCATCAGCATAGTAGGTCCGCAGACTTATTCGCTTCTCAAGTCGCTTACCGCCCCAGCAAAGCCGTCCTCACATTCTCTGGAAAGCTTGTGCGAGCTGCTCCGTAAACATTTGTCCCCTGAACGGTCAGTCATAGGCGAGCGAGCGAAGTTCCATCGTCGAATGCAGAAGGAACATGAAACAATATCGCAGTACGTGGCAGAGTTACGGGCGCTGGCCCAAACGTGCGAGTTCGGTGCGTTTCTCGACGAGTCACTCAGAGACAGATTTGTTTGCGGTTTACTGCGAGTCGACATTCAGAGACACTTATTCTCGGAGGACAAGCAACTCACGTTTCAACGAGCTGTTGATCGTGCTACAGCCTTGGAAGCTGCGCTTGTTAACGCTACAGCTACTCATTCGAAGCCCGGTAGCGAGTTCGAAGTTCATCAGTTGCCGACCAAGGCAACAACGAAATGCTTCCGCTGTAATTCGAACCACAAGGCCAGTACATGTCCGCACATTAATGCAACTTGTTTTTCCTGTAACAAGAAAGGGCATATTCAGAAAGCGTGCCGGCGTCGGCAGCAGCCTAAGGGGAAGCGAACAGCCTCGCACGTTCGAGTTTTGCAACCGTTGGAACCGCCCCCTTCGAAGCGTGTTGGCCAGAGAGGTAGAAACAGGAGAGCCTATTATGCTTAGCGTAGTTGTAGAAGGGAGTCCTTTGCAAATGGAGCTCGACACAGGAGCCGCCGTCTCGGTAATATCCCTGGGTCAGTTCCGTTCATTTTTTCCTTCAGTGCCGCTAAGGAGGACTAGCCTGAAGCTCAGGACCTATACTGGGGAACCGGTGAAGCCATGCGGTGTTGCGTTTCTGCAAGTTGAGCACAACGGTCAGTGCCAGCGGTTACCGCTATACGTGCTTCCTCAAAGTGGTCCCGCATTGTTTGGGCGCAACTGGCTTCAGCAAATTCGCGTAGACTGGAAGCAAGTCCGCGGGCTAAAACAATTGTTGTCTGAACCATCGCTAAGCGCGGAACCTCCCCTGAGTTACCAAGCTTGCTTGACAAATATAAGGATGTTTTCACAAACGAGCTAGGAACCATCCGAGGCGAGAAAGCAACTCTAATTTTCAAAGAAGGCAAAACACCCAAATTTTTCAAAGCTCGCAGTGTGCCATTTTCTCTGAAAGCACCAGTGGAGGAGGAGCTGTCGAGACAGGTACAGATGGGCGTGTTGGTGCCAGTTGCAAGTAGTGAGTACGCCACTCCGGTAGTGCCAGTCGTGAAGCGCGACGGGTCGATAAGAGTATGCGGGGATTACAAGCTGACGCTGAACCCCATACTCGACGTAGAACATTACCCGTTGCCTAAGCCCGATGAGTTGTTTGCAGCCCTAGCTGGGGGACAGCAATTTTCCAAAATTGATCTCAACAGGGCGTACCAACAGGTGGAAATGGATCCGCTGTCAAAACAGTACCTGACGCTCAACACACACAAGGGACTTTACGCCGTAAATCGTCTGCCTTTCGGGATCGCGTCTGCACCCGCAATTTTCCAGAAGATCATGGATAATGTCTTGAAAGGGCTGAACTTTGTGTTTTGCTATATCGACGACATCTTGATTACGGGCCGCTCAAGAGAAGAGCATCTGCAAAACCTTGATGCAGTTTTGAAAAGGCTGTCAGAACGAGGCTTGCGCGTAAAGCCTACGAAGTGCGAATTTTTTCGCGACGAGCTGACGTATTTGGGCCATGTAATCAACAGGCACGGCATCCATCCAACAGACGAGAAACTGGCCGCGATAGCCAAGGCACCGGCGCCAGCCGGATAAGCATCAGCTTCAGTCACTGCTTGGTCTGATCAATTACTACGGAAAGTTTGTTCCAAACTTATCCACTGTTCTCTCTCCCTTAAACAGGCTCCTGCAAAAAAGACGTAGCCTGGGACTGGAATGAAGCGTGCAATCGCGCCTTTCAGCACATCAAGCAGCTGCTTTCGTCTGCTCCCATCTTGGCGCACTATGATCCAGGCCTACCCCTACAGTTATCGTGTGATGCGTCCGCTTATGGGGTAGGTGCAGTGTTGTCACACGTCTTCCCGAACGGTCAGATCAGGCCAGTAGCCTATGCCTCGCGCACCCTGAGCCAAGCTGAGAAGGGCTATAGCCAGCTAGAAAAGGAAGCGCTAGCGCTTGTATTCGGTGTGAAAAAGTTTCATTACTACCTGTATGCAAGGCATTTTGTTCTGCTCACGGACCACAAGCCACTGGCTACAATTTTTGGTCCTAAAACGGGCATACCGCCAATTGCCGCCGCAAGGCTACAACGATGGGCAGTTGGTTTGTCCGCCTATTCCTTTTCATTAAAGTTCCGGCCTTCTGCGCAGAACGTCGACGCAGATTGTTTATCAAGGCTGCCAGTCGCACAACCGACTGTTGAAGTTCAGGAAGAATCGTTTTATGACCTTCGCTTTGACACTATGCCGGTCAACAGCAATGACATAGCTCGCGAAACTTCACGTGATGCTACACTGCGTACAGTGACGCAGTACATTCTCTCAGGCTGGCCGCGCAGTGTCCCTGACGAAATCAAACCTTTTTTTCCATAGACGATTGGAACTGTCTATACATCGAGGATGCATTATGCTTGGGATGCGCGTACTCATTCCCAAAAAATTTCGCGGGTTCATCTTAGACGAGTTGCACCAAGGTCATCCAGGTGTTGTGCGCACCAAAGAATTAGCAAGGAGCTATGTTTGGTGGCCTACCATCGATAATGATATTGAGCGCTTCACCGCATCTTGTGCGGCGTGCGGATCAATCGCAATTTGCCACCTAAAGCGCCTTTGCATCCGTGGGCTTGGCCTACACGCCCTTGGCAGCGACTGCATGTAGACTTTGCCGGCCCAGTAAGCGGAGGTGATGTACCTGGTAGTGGTGGATGCTCATTCAAAATGGCCAGAAGTGTTTCCGATGCGCACAACCACCACTGAAGCAACCATTTCATGCTTACATGAACTATTTTGCAGGTTCGGATTCCCCGAAACTTTGGTGTCGGACAACGGCACTCAGTTTACTTCTGCAGATTTCCAGGAGTACCTGCAGCGAGTAGGAACCCGGCACGTGCGAACAGCTCCTTACCATCCGAGCAGCAACGGTCTGGCAGAACGTTTCGTCCAGACGCTCAAGTCAGCACTTCGTAAGTCCAGCCGTTCCACGTCACCGTCGGACCTCGCAGACTTCCTCCTGGCGTACCGCAACACTCCGCAAGCAACTACGGCAGAGGCACCCTCTGTTTTGCTGTTGGGGAGGCGCCTCAGAACAAGGCTGGACCTCGTGAGGCCTTCGGTGAACGACACAGTCGCCCACAAGCAGTTCCGGGAAGCCAGTCGCCATAGACGTCGCGAGCACGTTCCGCGAAGGTGACCTCGTGCGTGTTCGCAACTTCCGCCGTGGGCCGAGGTGGTTCAGTGCTACCGTGCTTGCTCGCACCGGCCCAGTGTCCTATCGTGTGAGTGTCGTGACTCCTCGTGGTGTGTGCGAGTGGGTGCGTCACCGGAATCATATAGTGCGTGCCCCGGACTCGGACGACTTGGTGATTACCGACGCAGACTTTCGCGGCGATGCCCCCGTGACGGTGAATACCAGCCCTACCAGCACGACCGAACTGGTAGAGCAACCATCGGCTGCTAATCAGGCCGCCGAGCAAGGCCGCCGGTATCCGCAGCGTCAACGCCGAGCTCCCGACCGCTACGGCACATAGCCCCCCGGGACTCTAAGCAAGTGGAGGGGAGATGATATGTCGTGTGCCTGCGCGATAAGACTTGGCCGCGTGTCTCGCGCCACGGCCACGCTCGGACTGCGTTATCTGATTGCTGTGCTTAAATAGCGCCGGCATTGTAGCTGGCCCGGGCATTTTCCTTGTTGTACATTGTCGCGGGCAGTTCGCCCGTCGTTTTAAGTTGCTGGCATAATAAAGCCTCAGTTCCGCTCGCCGTTCGTTTGGCTGCTCATCCGTCAGACACGACACACGGTCAAAAAGGATTTTGCAAGGTCTACCTGTAACATTGCAAGCTGTTTTTGATATCCATAACAGTACTGAAGAACTGTACGGGCGACGTGTATATTGTTTTGTATAGATCGGCCCTTAATTCCATATATCTGGTGAGACCCAATGAGAATGGACATCGCAAAATGCAGCCTATTAGTTTCTACTTTGGCAAAAATTTTGTAGTCAACGTTTGACAGTGATATTGGCCTGTAAGTTTCAACAGAGTGAAGTTTTTCCTTCTCAGAACTTTTCGGTATCAAAACTGTGTGGCTTTTGCAAAAGAATCGCGGGGTTGACTCCATGTCATAACTTATTTTAAAAATACGCAGCAATATGGGAGAAAGAGCTTTTGTGAAAGTTTTGTAAAATTCAGCAGATATGCCGTCAGGGCCAGGTGTCTTGGATGAAGGTAAGCTGTCAATTCCTTGCTAAATTTCCTGTATTGTAATAGAACTACTAATGGCGGCACAATCGTCGTCTGCCAATGGGCTCAAAAGGGAAATAAAACTATCTGTGAGGTCAACATCAGGGGGTTAGAGAGAGCACTAAATGAACTTTCATATTACTTTTCGAACTTCGACGTTATGTCTCTTACATCTGTTACAAGAGCACCACTAGAGTATAGATCTGGAATTAATTTAGAATTTGCATGGCGTTTTTTCATCGAGGAAAGTTTGACGCGTTGGCTGTTCTGAGTTTAAGGTCCACCTCTTTCGAGATTTAGGTCCACCTCTTTCGAGCCTTTGTGCAATAACGATACAGTGTTCTGAGAACGACACTGGTTCAGTGATACAGGACATTTGGAGGGAAAGGAGTGATGAGGACACGTAAATCCGGTCAACGCGAGCATATGAACTTCCTTCAACTCTTGTATATGCACTTACTTGACCCTACACACCAATGTCAATAAGACCTGCATTGTCTACAATGCCGGATAAAAACTTGTTGGGACGCGTGTACGCGCGGGAGAAGCAGGCACGACCGCGCGGTGTGGATCCCCAAACATCAACTGGTTTATTCGAGTTCTCTGGAGGTTCCGTAGAGCAGCGGAGGGTGGCGCTGCC
>JALIZH010027416.1:0-35073 GCA_030522465.1 Rhipicephalus appendiculatus
GCAGCCCTCACCTGTCCAAAGCGTGATGCTGACGTCCTCTAATGGCTGCCACCCTCTCGGTTTGGGGCCCCTGCGCTTGGGCCTGTACAGAAGCAGTTTCGATTTCCCCGACGAGCACCGAAGACCAGTCGGTTTTAGGTAGTTCTCCGTGACATCAATGGCTTCCTGTAGTACAGCCTCTATTCGTCCATCGCTGCCTCCAGTACACCATATGGTGATGTCGTCTGCATAGATAGTATGATTGATGGCATCGACTTGGGAGAGTCTTTGAGACAAACCGATCACGGCGAGGTTAAAGAGGGTCGGAGATAAGACTGAACCCTGTGACGTCCCTCTGAAGCCAAGCCTTACCGGGTCCGAAGCGAGGTCGCCCATCTTGAGAATACCCTCTCTGTCAGTCAGGAATGATATTGTGTAATCGTGGAAGCGCTTGCCAAGCCCAAGGCTCGAGATCTGACTCAACACGAAGTGGTGGAAAACATTGTCAAATGCCCTCTCCAAGTCCAGTCCCAGTATTGCTCTTATGTCCCTTGTGTTACTATCCATTGACTTGGTCTTTGATGAGCTTCATGGCGTCTTGCGTCAACAGGCCCGCCCTGAAGACTATCATGTTGTGGGGGTAAGGATGAAAATAAACAATTGACACGAAGGGTTTCTGTACTTGAACAGTACTCCCGCCTAAATAACGTAGAAATGAAAGGTTTCCCTGCCAAAAATCTGAAAGCTTCTTGCGGTTGTTCAGTCCATGGGTGAAGCTTGAGGGTGCAAAACGGCACCTGAGGATCTCGACGCTGTGCATAGTTTGCCAGCCAAAAAATACACAAACATTATCGCACGCGTCTACTCCCGAGAAAAAAAAGGACTGAGTTCTTGAAAAAACTACGAAAGGCTCGTGCAATGACTGGGGCCCTTCTATTTTGTCAAAGCAACCAGAAGCCCTTATATACAATGACCATCTCACGCAAGAACGAAAACGGCTGTTCGCAGAGGCACTTGAACTGAAAAAGGCAAAAGGCTGGCAACATCTCTGGATTGACCACTGCGTGATTAAGGCCAGAAAGACAGATGACAGCCGCGTCTACCATATCTCTGGTGCGGGCGACTTTACTATTTTTCCTAGCCCTACTAGTGTTGGTACTTGCGGTCACGCACTTTAAATCTGCACGCGAATGTTTTCTTGTCAAGCTCTGAAAAAATATTTCAGTCATGGAAACACAAAACTAGCACTGATACATTTCAATATTAGCAGCCTACGGAAAAACTGCAACAGTCTCACTGCGTGTTTTTAAGTAATACGATTTCGCATTCATTTGTTTATCTGAGATGTCGTTGTCGCCGCAAGGTAGGAACCTGTACGCGATATCAGGGTACAATGCAGAATACTGCTATCGTGCTACACCACGTGGTGATGGATCCGCCATTTTCACTAAGTCATCATGGTCATACAAACGCCGCAATGACCTAGCGTTTTCTAATATGTACTGTGAATCTGTATGGTTAAAATTTGATGTGTGTTTCTCAATTGATGGCCGGAACGCAGCATAGGGTGCATTTATCGTTCACCAATACCATCATACTCTGAGTCCTGTTCTCAGTTCGATAAGTTGCTGCACATTACAAGAAATGAAAACAAAAATATTGTAAGCATTTGTTATGCCCTTCTTCTCATCTGTACAATATCATAATCATCATCATCCATTTGTCTCTCTGTCCTCATCCCCACCGAGTGTCATCACCATCATCATCGTGTGTGTGCGCGCTCTGCCACAGGCTGCCTGTTCGCTACCGAGTCCTCGGGCAGAATAAACGCCGTCTAGACCAAGACGTCATACGTGGTGGACGTGAAATTTCGATCCCCGGTCCTCTACGAGCTCACTGTACTCCCCTGGAGCTTCGTTCAGGCCGCCGCTTGCGCCCGCTGTTCGGCAACATGTCGCAGAACGAGCCTGCCGGCGCTGCTGCCATCTCCACCCTACCGTCGTAAGCCACGCCTCCTGTTTACGTACATGGACGCCAGCGTGACCCCCCCTCTCTTCGACGGTCTTCGCGGAGAAGACGTGGAGGACTGGCACGATGAATACGGCCGCGTGAGTGCTGCTAATCGGTGGGACGATACCGCCAAGCTGCGTTACGTCTCCTTCTATTTAACCGGTGTCGCGAAGACGTGGTACTTCAACCACGTCATCGACTTACTAACTGGGCTACCTTCGAGCAGCAGCTCCGTCATGTCTTTGGCCCACCGGCCATTCGATCCGCAGTCGCGAAGAGAACTCTCGATACTCGCCAACAACATCCCGGTGAGTCGTACACGTCGTACATCGAGGACGTTCTTGCGCTCTGCCGACGTGTGCCATTCGTCCATGCTGGAGTCGGACAAAGTACGCCATATTTTGAAGGGTATAGGTCCTGTTGCCTTTAATGACCCTCGCTGCAGAGAACCCGGCTACCATTCCCGACGTCTTCGCAACATGTCAGCGCCTCGATACCCTGGACTCGGTTCGCCTGCAACCAGACATTGGCCAACACCACTCCAGGGCTCAAAGTCACCTCCGTGACCTCATCAGGGACATCATACGCAAGGAATTGCAGTCCATGGGCTTCTCACCTCCTTCACCATATTCTGCACAGTCTCCTGGAGCGGTCTTGCGCGACATCACCGGGGAGGAAATCACATCAATGACCTGCCCTGCCCACGTCCAGTCACCCGCTTCTCGGCCAGTACCAACCTACGCGCAAGTTGCTGCCGCACCTCCCAGCGACGCAAACATGACGTTGCCGCCACCATCGTACGCGTCGGTCGCTGCCGCGCCTACCGTGAATTTCCGTTCGGTACCGCCTGACCCTTCATCAGCCCACCTGACCGCACTATCTCCAGGTACTGCGAACGCCTTCTACTCACCATCCTGGCACTCGTCCCGCCCAGTATGCTATTACTGCGGGTATCGTGTTCACATTTCTCGTTTCTGCCGCACGCGCCAGCAAGACCAGCGTCGGGGTTACGACATGCGTGAAAGGGATTTTTACTCTCCGGCTTCGTATCAAGGTCAGCGTTATTCGTCGCCTCCGCACCGATCACCATCTCCGCCCACATCGAGTGCACCACGCAACAGCCGGAACGCAAGACGCCGCTCACCTTCACCCTTTCGCCGCTCCTCTTCTCCACTTCGGCCTGCCTCATTCGCCACTGACAATCACTCGGAAAACTAAGTGATGCAGTTTCTGGAGGAAAAACTCCATTCCAAATTAGGACTGATATTTCTCCATCAGGCCCGTGCAACATGGTTTTTGTGGTAGTGGCAAGGGGTGCACGTCCATGCTCTGGTGGACACGGGTGCGACAATTTCTGTTATGCGTGCTGAATTGTGCCAACGTTTGAAGAATGTGATAACGCCTTACGATGCACCCACGTTAGTTGCTGCCCAGGGGAACACCATTCGCCCTTCCGCTTTTTGTACTGCCCGCGTTTTTATTGATGGTATCCGACATCATATCCAGTTCGCTGTCCTGACCCACTGCTCTCACCAACTAATTTTAGGATGGGACTTTCTGTCTTCTGCTTCCGCGGCTATTTGTTGTGGACAATGCGTCATCCACCTCGCTGACACTTACTACATTTCGACGACGACACCCACAAGCCACTTCGTCTGGTTGCTGTGGAGGATACCGAGTTGCCACCGCGTCAAGAGCAAATTGTGGCTATTACCTCTAAAGACATCGACCATGGCGATGTCTTGGTCTCACCATCATTTAGTTGCGTTGGTAAAGGCATTGTTCTCACGTCCGGCGTGGTTCGTTTTCACAATGGCTCTGCACTTGTCACTGCCGGGAATCCAACATCAGAGAGAGTTCTACTTCCACAGAACACCACGCGGGGCCTCCGTTACCGATCCCGAGCCTGCGTGCGTCGTGCCACTTCAAGCCGTCTCCTCCAACGACACCCCTAGTGGTGACCATGCTTCTTCTTCCGCCTTTACTGCAGCCATCAGCAACGACTTGACGGCTTCACAGACGCAACAGCTGCTTGCTTTGTTAATGAAGCACGCAAGTTCTTTCGATGTTTGCTCGTCGACGTTGGGCCCGCACTACCACTACAACGCATCGAATCCAGACAGTCGGAACATCAATTGTACACCGCCGGCCCTAGCGCGTGTCTCTTGCTGAGAGAAAAATTATAGAAGAAAACGTAGCTGACATGCCCTCAAACGGGAGGTAATTCGCCCCTCAGCTAGCCCTTGGTCGTCTCCTGTGGTTTTGGTTCGTAAAAAGGATGGATCCGTGCGTTTCTGCGTCGATTACCGTGCGCTCAATAAGATCACTCGCAAGGATGCGTACCCCATGCCACGCATTGACGACGCCCTTGATTCCCTACAAGGCGCGGAATACTTTTCAATGATACTGGCAAGTTCCCATGCATGAAGACGACAAAGAGAAAACGGCATTCGCAACCCCCCCCCCCCCCCGATGGGCTATACGAATTCAACGTGATGCCTTTCGGGCTGTGTAACGCGCCCGCGACTTTTGCGCGCATGATTGATACCGTGCTGCGCGGCCTGAAATGGAAGACCTGTCTCTGCTACCTGGACGATATTGTTATCTTTTCGTCAATCGTTTCCTCAGCACCTGCAACGCTTGGATGAAATTTTGACATGCCTTGCCGGCGCTAGTCTCCAACTCAACACTAAAAAATGCCATTTCGCCAGCAAAGCTATCAAGGTCTTGGGACACGTCGTGAGCAAAGACGGAATTCGGCTGGATCCGGACAAGATTGCCACGGTCCTTCGCTTTCCGCGCCCCGAAAGACCGAAGGAGTTGCGAAGTTTCCTTGGCCTCGCCTCCTATTTCCATCGTTTTGCTTCCGACGTGCCCTTTGTGTGGTCTGACGAATGCCAAACGGCACTCGACCTGTTAAATGGTGCCCTCACGTCCGAACCTGTACTCTGCCATTTTGATGAGGCCGCACCGACTATCCTACATACAGACGCCAGCGGCCGCAGTATAGGTGCCGTTCTTCTGCAACGCGACACTTCTTCACAAGAGAGAGTGGTTGCATATGCCAGTCGAGTACTAACCGCTACCTAGAAGAACTATACCATTACTGAGCAGGAGTGCTTGGCTGTGGTTTGGTCACTGCAGAAGTTCCGTCCCTATCTCCACGGCCGTCACTTCACAGTCGTTACGGACCACCACGCTTTATGCTGGCTCTCCACTCTGAAGAACTTGTCTGGCCGCTTGGGTCGGTGGATCCTACGTCTGCGGGAGTATGACTTTGACATCATTTACAAGTCTGGTAGAAAACACCAAGACGCCGACGCCCTTTCCCGCTGCCCGCTTCCTTCTACCCAGCCCAGCGTCGGTCACAGTTCGGCCGTCACTTCTACCGCAGCGCCCTCGCTCACCTCGATAGACCAGCTATTCTCGGACGACAAGCACACATTTAGCTCCTGCCAGCTGTCTGATCCGTACTGTAGGCGTATAATGGACCACCTCTCTGGAGCTTCCCATCCACCTAACGCGCGACTTCGTCGTGAACTCTTGCAATTTAAGCTTGAGAATGGTGTTCCTGTACCGCCACATTTACCACCCTGATGGTGAACGCTGGGTTCCTTTGCTACCACGCTCTCTTCGAGTTCATGTGCTCAAAGCCTTCCAGGACGATTTGACTGCCGGCCACCTTGGTTTTCAAAAAACTCACGACCACATTCGAAGTCGTTTCCACTGGTCTGGCATTTCAACTAGCGTAGCGCGGTACGTCGGTTCCTGCGTCCCATGCCAGCGTCGTAAAATCCCGACATCTGCACCTGCCGGGCCTCTGCAGCCAATTCCATGCCCCGCAACGCCATTTGAGGTTGTATGTAACGACCTTTACGGCCCTCTTTCCGTCACTTCTACTGGCAAACGATGGATAGTGACCGCCGTCGACCACCTAACACTCTACGCTGAGACAACCTCTGTGACTACTGCCTCAGCTTCGGAAATGGCCGACTTCGTTCTTTACGCCATAATTCTCCGCCGTGGGGCTCCTCGCATATTGCTGAGTGACCATGGAAGGGTGTTCCTGTCACAACTGTTAAATAAAGTACTGCGCGCTTCTGGAACAACTCACAAGACAGCTTCAAGCTACCATCCTCAGACCAATGGTCTCACCGAGAGACTCCATCGTACTCTTGCTGACACGATAGCCGTCTACATCAAACCGGACCACAAAAACTGGGATACCCTTCTTCCATTCCTCACCTTCGCTCACAACATGGCCGTTCAGCGCACAACCGGATATTCCGCGTTCTACCTCGTTTATGGACGTCCCCCTACTTCCTTTCTGGACGTGTGCCTTCTTCACCAGCACTATCAACTCGTTTCCGTCTTCCAGCGAAGAATACATTTCAAGACTCGCTCAGTGTCGCCATCATGCTCAAATCAACACAGAAGCGAGACAATAAGACCGGAAGGTCACTTATGACGCATCCCACCGCGATGTACTCTTCCGACCCGGTGATGAGGTGCTGCTTTTCACACCTATTCGCACACCTGGCTCTTTGTGACAAGTTACAGCCACGCTTCATCGGGCCTTACATAGTTCTCGAGCAGACTTTGCCCGTTAATTATCGTGTGACACCACTTGTCGTCCCGACAGACCGCCGTCACCGCAGCACAGAGACTGTGCACGTTTCTCGCATGAAGCCTTTCTTGCGACGTTCCTTGTCACTTTGACTTGCGATGGCCAGGATAGCCGCTTCCATGTGGGGGAAATTAGTGCTGGCATTTGTTATGCACTTATTCTCATCTGTACATTATCATAATCATCATCATCCATTTGTCTCTCTGTCCTCATCGTCACCAAGTGACATCACCATAATCATCGTGTGTGTGCGCGCTCTGCCTCAGGCTGCCTGTTCGCTGCCGAGTCCTCGGGCAGAATAAACGCCGTCTAAACCAAGACGTCATAATATCATCATCTGCAGAGAAATCAACATAAATATTATCGACCCTAGTGGTCAGTCATTCTCTAATTATCTCAGGTGTTTACATGGCTACGGTCTTGAATCTTCAATAACAACTCCTACCAGGTGTCACATGGCAGGATCTAATACGTTAGTTGACCACATATTTACCAATTTCGCTACAGATAATGTAGAAGGATTCAACGAGCATAACATAACAGATCATTAACTTATATTTCTTACTTTAGGCAAGGGCGATTATAAGGGTAAAGAAAACAAATAGAACATACGCAATGATTCTCTAAAATTCGTATTTATGGCACCATCAACAGACTGTACCGTCGTAATAAATGAATCTTGTGCTGAAAAGGCCTGTCAGCAATTTTTGACTACAGTTACTCAATGCATCAACGAATCCACCGCTGCACATACCATAACTCATTATTTCAGTATTCCTAGAAAACCTAGGGTTACAAAAGCACTACTTCGATGCATGCAAGAAAAACCAGCTTCACAAACGAGTGAATTGTCAGCCATTCAACTCTGAACTAGAGTTCAGTTCAAGAAATATTCCAACACTCTAGCAGCCGCACTTAAGTGTGCAAAACAAGAATAGTTTCAGAAAAAAATTCTCGATAATGGTTGTAATACGAGGCCCAACTGGCAGATCATAAACAAATTCCTAAATAATAATAGTCGTGAGCAGTTAAGCAAAATGAAAACTGAAGCACAAACAGACAGCCATCCAACTGATATCCCCAATGCGTTCTGTGAGTACTTTAGGAGTACCTGTGATTCTCTCACAAGTGCCCCATTACCAACATTTCCCCGTCAGCCTCACTCTTTCTACTTGCGACCTACGAGTGCTGAGGATGTTTTTCATCTTTTATCTTCGCTCAGGTCTACGGCACCTGGTCTTTACTTTGTTCACCCATCTCACATCAAGTTAGTTTCTAGCGAGTTATATCTATAACTGCAGATATTGTTAACAAGATGTTTAAAACAGCCGTATTTCCCAATTCTCTGAAAGTTGCTAGAATAACACCTATTCACAAAAAAAGCTCATTGTGAACTTCTCGGTAAATACAGGCCCATTTTAATTCTCCCATTTTTTAGCAAAATAATCGAGCATCTTACGCATACACGATTAGTATCCTCTCTAACGAAGTTTAGTCTATTATCAGCTAAACAGTATGGCTTTCGGCCTGGGTATTCCCCTGAGCTTGCGCTTCTAGCCCATACCAAGAAAATAATAAAAAAAGGCATTCCACCAAGGCTTCTTGGTTGGTGGCGTATTTAGAGACTTAACGAAAGCGTTTGGCACTATTAACCACGACAATCTTATATATAAACTTGAATCTTATGGCATAACTGTTCCACCACTTCAATTTATTTCAAGCTATTTCTTTAATCGTACTCAAGTTGTTCAGATTGACGGTAAAGTTTCAACTGATAAGAAAGTAAATTAAGGTGTTCCTCAGGGCTTGATCCTTGGCCCGCTGCTCTTTTTCCTATTTATTAATGATCCAAATAATATTTTGCCGGCTGCATACTGTATCTTATATGCAGATGACACGATCATCTTTACTTGCGCTAATAATATCGATGACCTATAAAAAAAAATAAACGGTGATCTACGTAATATAAGTTCATGCTGTCGGAAGAACATGTTACAAATTATCTATCAAAAACCGTTTTTATGGTTTATCATTCCCTACCGACAGTGCTTTCAAAATCTATATCTGTACGTCTGGACGATAACTTATTACCAATGTCTGATAGCACAAAGTTTCTTGGTGTAGTTCTCGACTGGCATATGAAGAGCAATCTACATGCGCAATCACTCATTCGCAACATAACCCTTGAAATACGCGCCGTAATCAAAACTCGTTCATATTTTCAGCCACACATTATCCATTCCCGTTATTACGCACACATTCACAGCCATCTATCTTATTGCATATGAGCCTGGGGCAACACCCCAGGCAGCACACAACGTCGGGCCGATATTGGTTTTAAGGCGGCTGTGGGCGGCCCAACCACGGTCCGTCGTTGCCGGCATGGAGCCAATATGGGCGCAGCCGTTGACTTTCACCGGCAATATTGGGCCGATTTTGCCGTCCTTCAGCCGATGTTGGGCTTTCACCGGCAACATTGGGCCGAGTTTGCCGGCGTCCCGCCGTACTTCCTCCGATATCGGCTTAGGCGATGGCTTTCACCGGCAACATTGGGCCGAGTTTGCCGGCGTCCCGCCGTACTTCCACCGATATCGGCTTAGCCGATGGCTTTCACCGGTCAACATTGGGCCGAGTTTTCCGGCGTCCCTCCGTACTTCCGCCGATATCGGCTTAGCCGATGGCTTTCACCGGCAACATTGGGCCGAGCTTGCCGTCATTCTGCCGTGTATCAGATGCTTCAACTGATATCGGCAGCTGAAGGCTTTCACAGGCAGAATTGGGCCTTTTTTTTCGTGTAGTTGCCGCTCTGAAAGTAATGTTGGCTGAGTCAATTCTTCGTTAGCTTTCATCGGCGAAGCTGGAATGCCTTCTTGTCTTCCTTCAGACAGTTATATATTGCCCTGTTGAGAACGTCCTCCTGCGTCGCGGCGCTACAGAAGTCGTCGTCACTGACACAGGTACGGATTTTACGGCGGAAATAACGCAAACCATCTTGACATACAAGTCACCGACGGACAACCGCAACTATCATCCGTAGACGAATGGCCTCACCGAGCGGCTAAATAAAACCATCGCTAACATGCTAGCAATCTACTGTACGTCGACGTCGGACACAAGCTTGTAATGCCATAGAGTATTTAAGCGCTTGAATATTACTCGCCTAAGCTGCAGAAAGCTGCTACATGGATTGGTGTACTAGCAAAAATAAGAAAGTGCATGCATGCATTGTATCGTGCTAATGCCGCATGTACTATTCGGGGCGTGAAGTAACGCCGAGTAAATTGCTTGCATCCTCTTGTTAGTTTCTGCAAGCACATTAACTAACAGTTATTACTGGCACTGTGGCTTTTCTACCGAAAAAGCGGCCTTCAGACTGACTCACATTAGATGGCCATTTCGTTGACGAGCTGTTCAACGCTACAAAAACTGAACTTACATTCAAAGTACTTCTCTTTCATAAAGTTTTTCGCCATTGGTCCGGGAAGAAGTGTAGACACGTTCTTTCGGTAAAAACCTTCCAAACCAACTAGCCCACCAAGACAAACAAGTCGTTAACGAACATAAAACACGTGTTTGACACGTGTTTGCCAGTTCGTGTTTTCACTTCATCGCCGTCTTTTTGACCCATACCTATCATTTTGAAGTAAAAACCTCGTTCAACGATTGCTTCCCACGTGCGTTTAGAAACAGTTCGCATTTAATGTTACTATTGCAAAAGAAGAAGAAACGCCGACCACAATAAAAAAACTTCCCCATCTCCCGCTAAAGGGAACCATGTGTGGATGCGAAGCAGCCGGGGAGATAATTAGCTTGAGCGGGAGGAACGTCGCCGCTCTCGTTTCGCGGCAGCGGTCCGGGCGCTCATCGCGGCGCTGCACAGGAGAGAGGATGAGGCGCGCGCGCTCCGTCATTTTCATATCGCGGAACTGCCGTGGCGCCCCCAGCGGAGTATGCAGCTGTCGCACCACCTGTCGTGCGCGCCGCTCCGTAGAGGATTCCTAGAGGAGGGGGGACCGGAGAAGAGGAGAGAGAGGGGGGAGGGGACGTGCATACGCTGGGGGGGGTGTGGGACGCGGGAACCCGCTCCGTAGAGTTGAGGATTCCTAGACGAGAGGGGGGGAGAGGACGCGCAAGCGCTATGGGGATGTGGGACGCTAGAGCCGCTCCGTTGAGTAGAAGGTTCCTAGACGAGAGAGGGGGGAGAGGACGAGCATGTGCTCTGGGGATGTGGGACGCAGGCGCCGCTGCGTAGAGTAGATGATTCCTAGAGTAGAGAAAGGGGGTGAGCGTAGGAGAGGATAGGGGAGGGGCGCGCATGCGCTGTGGGGGGGGGGGTGTGGGTTGTGGGGGGCAGTTCCGTAGAGTAGAGGATTCCTAGAGTAGAGAAAGGGTGAGCGTAGGAGAGGAGAGAGAGAGAGGGATGTGACGCGCATGCGCTGTGGTGGTGTGGGACGCGGGAAGGAGGGACGGACTAAGCCCCCTCCAAACACATGCAAGCCAAGATCAAGGAATGGGGTCAACCTGGGCGACAGACACCACCTGCCTAGCCATTGCTAAGCAGCCTCTCTGTGCTTTCGGTCCATGACTCTGATCACTGTAGTAGTGGTTGACGGCCTTCATATTACTACAGTGTTCTGGTTCGCATAATGGGTCCTTCCCTACTTCATGAAAGTGGCCGGACGCGGGACGCGGGACGGGGGGACGGGGGAGGGACGGACAAAGCCCCGAGCATAAGATGCTTCGCATCTAAAACAATTTAAAACAAAACTAGACGTTTCGGCTCCCACACGGGAGCCTTGTTCACAGCGAAGTTCAAAAAATAAAAAAAAAATAGATGCTCCCTAAGAAGGGAGAGATTTTTTTTTTGAACTTCACTGTGAACAAGGCTCCCGTGTGGGAGCCGAAACGTCTCGTTTATTTTGTTTTAAATTGTTTTATTGTGGTCGGCGTTTCTTCTTCTCTTGCAATGCCTCCTCCCGACCAGACGGGATTCCGTCAAACCCTGGATTTCATTAATGTTAGTATTATTGCACGGGAAATACGATAAAAAATGCGGTTACAACATGGTGTACTGAAAGTTTTCACGTAGCGACACGTTGGAACAAGCGATGCATTGAAAAAATCAAGTAGCCCACAGACGACATGCTGTGGAGGGGGAGAGGACACGGGGGGGGGGGGGGGGGCGCACACTATTGTCAGAGGCTGAGCCGTGCTCCTAAGAAGGGAGAGTCAGCATGTTTTCGTCTTCTTCCAGCTCTACCCCTCTTTCCCCCCGCCTTTACTCCTGTTGTTCGGCGCGTCATAGTCGCGAAACTTGCTTGACCAGGCAGGGAAGGGTAGCCAGCTCGATGGAAGGATAAGTTGTAGCGAGAGCCGGCTTTTTCGCCCCGGCCAGCAGAATTCTTCAAGAAGTGTCAGTGTGTGGACATGTGCGGAGGAAAGTCAAAAGCGTGTGCGAGACGGATACGCGGCAAGATTCCAGCACTGTTTTCGGCACAGATCACCGCAGCTAGCAGCCAGTGGCTACGTGCTTCCATATTGGACTCGCTCGCTTAATTTAAGGACACGTCTTGCCTGCTCTTACGTCTGTCCCAGACAGATTTTTCTCTTTATCGTGCGTTCGCTATTGATCATGCCTTTTATTCACTCGTGTTCTTACCGATCCAAGAGCCATGCGTGAAAGGTATTCATGCATGCTTCTTTTCCGTTACATTCTTACCTTGAGATAAGGAATGCGTGCGTGCGTGTCTACCTTGTTTAGATGTACAGTATATGGAACCTTGGCACCTCTCTCAACGTTTTTCAGGCCGCGTACTTAGTTTATTCATGTTTCTGTCCCACAAGTTATGACTGAAAGAATTGTGATTTCCGCTTAAAGGATAGGGGTAATTTAATTTCCAGTCATGTGTTACGATGGACTAACGTTTGCAAACCAACCCAACCTTACTTTTCGGTGAATTTGATAAACATGGGGTGGGGTGGGGAGGCGGGGGTCCTCTGTTAGTAACTAGCCGTATACATGCTCTTCTAGTCGTTTTGCCACCCATAATCTCCCTTTTTCTCGCCGGGCTGCCTAACATGATGTTTGTTTTCTTCGGGTACATCTTTAATCCAAGCTTCTTTCGTTTACATCACCAGTATTTTTTTGTTTCGTGATTCGTCACCGTCATTGCCGCAAAGCGCGATATCGTCCACAAAACACAAGCAGCCATGATATTCTTCGTTAATTCTTAATCATATTTTTTCCCAGTTCTATGTTTTTAAATATTTATTCTGAATGTGCCGTGAATAACATTGATAAGATTGTAACTCTTCGCCTGACCCCATTCTCGATCATATTTTACGTGTTTTTCATGAGGAATACGGTGGCTGTGGGATCGTTTAAGATGTTGGCTACGGTATCTATAGATGTTTAGGTGTTCCTTTATGGCATCATTATTTCGGAACTGCTGGCGTGTGTTCATATGTGTGAATAAATGTCTGTTTATCACTTTGCAAATGTGTTGCTCCTTCATTACCTAGAAGCATGCGTAATTGATGCAGCAGGACTTTCATCCTTTTAGGTGTGTTGGAGACAATTATTGACTTTTCCTTCTCGGCCTTGCACGGTTTCCATAGAATTCTGGGTCTCAATGCTACGCTAAGACCCCAAATGGGTCGTTCCGCTTACGAAGTATTCACCGAATACGGCGCCAACGGTAGTCGATAAATGCCGTTCCGCTGCGAATAGGTTTTTTTGCACTGCTGACTTGCAGTACAGTAATCACAGGAATACCGAACTTATGCATGGTCGCCACGCAGCCGTTTCATTTTATAACACGCGTATCAGCCTTTTTAATCAAGCTACTGTAGGCATCGAGCAACTACCGCCGGTGTCCCCATCTAAACTGGCTACGTGCAGACTACAACGGCACAGTATATTACCTTACTCACCGCACGGTAAATTACCATAATAACGAGTGCTAACCGTCGCACCGGCGGCTTCCCGACGTCGGCGAGGCCGACACCACGCCAGCGTCGGCCAGCTTACATAGGCCCAATGACGGCTTGCCATCATCTGCTGAATAACGGCAGGTCGGTCTCGAACCGACGCTGGCTAGCCATCATCAGGCCCGGCGCCGGTAAGCCCTCATCGGCCCAACGCCGGTAGCCCTCATTGGCCCAACGCCGGCTAGCCGACATCGGACCGATGTGGGTGAAAGTAGCGCGAGCGTGATTTGCCGACATGGGGCTAATATTGCCGCCTACGTTTGCCGACGTTGGGCCGAGATCGGTCCAATGCCGGCGTGCTGCCTGGGACATATTTCACCGACCTCAACCAACGTCAACGCATGCAAAATTAAGCACATGACATTCAGCCATTTCTTAACCAATGCAACACCGCTTTATCACGATTTAGATATTCATCCTCTTCATCACCTCTTTCAGCTGAAGTTATCAATTGTGATGTACAGGCTTTTTCGTGGTATTGTACATATTGACGACATTGTCGTGCAAAGCCTTGTAAATCACAACGTTACTAGGTTTTCTGAGCTCGATAATCGTCTTCTCCCTAAAGTTCGCACGAGCTACGGTAGCTTCACCACCAAGTTTACGGGAATCAAGCTGTAGGATTCCCTTTCTTACTTCATTAAATCGTTAACCACGGAACATACATTCAAAAACCAAAGTAAAGAAATACTTTTTGCAATAATGGTTTTAATCCTAGCAACCGCTTTTTCATTGGTACATGTTATATGCGCTTATGATTTGTATTGTAATTTGAGACTGCTTTTCAGTGTTACCTTTTGGTTTTAAATGCGAATGCATTTCAAAGTCGTGCTATGTCAGGCATCCGGCGTTGTCCGGCGGCGGGGTCCGCGGGGAGGAGGATAGGTTGAGGAGGTGAGCGCCGGCAGGTGTTAGATGTGAAGCATCTTATGGCGAAGCTTAATCCGGTGGTGGTGGTGTGCGGCGTGACCACCCCTTACTGCGCATGCGCAAACCCTTTAAAAAAATAAAAATAAAAAAACCTCCTCTCTCCCTCTCCTCTAGGCATCCCTCCCCGCGGCAACCACACCCTCACTGCGCATGCGCCTCCCCTCCTCTCTCCCCTGCTACGCTCCCCCCTCTCTCCTCTAGGCATCCCTGCCCGCGGCGTCCACACTCCCACTGCGCATGCGCGTCCCACCTCTCTCTCCTCTCCCCCCTCTCTTCTCTAGGCATCTCTGCCCGCAGCGTCCACACTCCCACTGCGCATGCGCGCCCCCCTCTCTCCTCTCCTACGCTACCCCCCCCCCTCTCTCGCCTCGCGACGCCCACACAGGCAGCGTCTGCTAGCGAGTTTCTTGGTTGAAAAAAACGACTGCTCGCGCTGCACAAACGTTCACTGGCCACCCCGTATATATGGCAATGGATCTTGACCTCCAAGGTGGTGCCGGTGGGAGATTTCTCCTGTGCGTTGTTGAACAATAAAAAAATTACACCATCTCCCGCTAAAGGGAACCATGTGTAGATGTGAAGCAGCGGGCGCTAACGGTTACACTGGCGGCGGCGTTGCGCAGGAGAGAAAACTGGGGAGGCCCAAAGCATGCCGTGATGGAGCGGTGTTTCTTACTGGAACATGCCAATCGCTGCTAATGGGCAATGAGAGACGGAAGACTCCGATTGGACACAGAGACCCGCAGTCCGCTTTTAGTTCACGCGCACGCTGCGAATTTTTCGAATCGTGAGGAAATGCATTCGCATTTCCTCACGATTCCCTTCGGGGAGGTGGGGGGCGTTTTTGTATGTAAAACATGTACACATTTTTAGCTTTTGCATTTTTTTTCGCACTGTTCATTTTCGTACTTACCGAAGATACTGTAACACCACTGAATGATGTATATCTACTAACCCCGTTCACATCATGCATGGGAGACCCCCCCCCCCCCCCCCCGACAGTTTTGAACATTGGGGCTCCTTGTGTATTACCATTCTTGCACACACTTTTCTGTAAACTAATATTGTTGATGTTGAATAAAGTTGAACTTTGAACTTGAAGGTATGTGCCTCCAGAGAAAAATAAAGGAAAACGAAAATATTATGTGCGGCGTTTGTACTACTTGATATCCCTTCTTGTGTGTGTGTTTGCATGTTTACCTATTTGATCATGGAAGCGAGTGCGCGCAGCATGCCAGACGGTGCCCCTGACTAACTTCTGTCAGAGCTCAACGTTGACGCAGACATGCCATCACACGCTTCGTTGCACTAGAATGCACGTTGGTGGCGGCTGTGTGCATAGGAGGGCTGTCTGGCTGGAGTGGCGAGCTTGCCCCAAAGCAGGCAGCTTAATTAAGCCTACATTCTTCTGCCCGCTTTCCAAATAGCGTGGTTTTCATCTCCCGGTAATGCGTGTGCGCGAGCTGAGACTTACCCTGCACCTCCAAGTGCTGGCTGCCTTAACCAATCTTTATCATTACCTACAGTAGAGGACGTCGAAAAGCTTTTCTGTAGTCTAGCCCTCCGTATAACAAAGGTCTAGGTTGACAATACTGAATGCAGGGTTTACTGT
The DNA here is from genome assembly GCA_030522465.1 of Rhipicephalus appendiculatus. NCBI lineage: Eukaryota > Metazoa > Arthropoda > Arachnida > Ixodida > Ixodidae > Rhipicephalus > Rhipicephalus appendiculatus. The sequence goes on from JALIZH010027416.1 coordinate 16,149, forward strand.
TCCGATATGTTTCCCATCAGCCTGAAAATTGGCAAGCTTATACTAAACTTATTTTGTTTTCTGTGCCTGTAACTGTCACTTTTAATTGCAGAATGGAATATTTTACATTTGTAGTCACTTGTATTCGCTTACAACACAACAGTTAATACAACATATCTTCTTTCGACATCAATGTCCGCAGCACATTTGCGCAGAGATAAATTGCGAAGGAAAACTGGAGGGATTTTGGAAGATTGTTAAGGTTATTGTGAATGAAAAACCTAAAAGCATTGGGTCTTGAACTCCTGTATATTCTGTGAATAACAAGCTTCTGTATCTTGCACGTTTGAAGGCAGCGGAAAGAGGCGACTTGTTCATTGGAAAAGTTGCGGAACAGTGCTAGCACGCAAGAAACCAGGGATGCCTGCAACAAAAATTTCAAGTGAAAGCCATCTTGAAAAGATGGTAGAACTGTTCTCTTCTGTATAAGAAGGCAGTTTCTTTGATAAACTAGTGAATACGGCGGACGGCTTCGTGTATGGTGCAGATTACATTAACCACTACGCAAGAGGTAACACATGGACACACAACGCACTTCCTGTGGCACACTTCAATGCACGGAGATCGAAAAACAGAGGAACTAATCAATTAAAAAAAGATCTCTGAAGTTTGATGTGTTATATGTTTCTGGGTTTTCAAGTAATGCAGATGTCTAATTGTTCAGTGGCTACAGGGGAGGATGTTAGCACAAGAGAGGATGTTGATTGCTATATGTAACAAGAATACTCAGTGATGACAACGGACTAGGAAATCGTTACAATAACGTTTTGCAAAACTTACGTCATTGCTGTATACTGACCTCCATCGGGAAATGCCGCGTGGTTCATTGATCATATTCATCGTGTATACGATGAATATGATCAATGAGAAGTTGACAGGCAGTTGACCTGCCTGTCAACTTCTTCGAAAAAAAATTATAGTTACTGCTCATGTTAATAAAAATCTTTTTGTCAGAAAGTTCTGTGGCAAAAGAATGTTTTCATCTCTTATGTCTAGTTACTGTTGTGAAAATCCTTTAAAAATTTGCTACGCCAATCACGGTTTGCAGTGAAGTAATGATAGATATAATAGGCTGGACTTGTACTAACTGGCTTTCCGTGCTGTGGAGTGAAACAATGATATGTGGGGTTTAACGTCCCAAAACCAGATATGATTATGAGAGGTGCCGTAGTGGAGGGCTGCGGAAATTTTGACCACCTGGTGTTTTTTAACGTGCACAGACATCGGCTGTGGAGTGAAAAAAAAAACGAAAAATTGTAGGACAGGCCTGGACGACTTTATCAATATACAATCAAATAGAAGACAGGAACAAGCTGTTTGAAGTGTTTTTGAGACTGAAGTATACCGATAAATTCAATGAGTAAAAAAGTAACGAGATCAACTAAACACGGTTATCAGGAAAGCAAAAGACAATTAATTGGGTAATAAATTTGATGGCGTCGGACGATTCCAACGAACGAAATGAATGAAATGTGTCATTCAAAGGGCACTGGTACTATGCCTCATGAAATTAAATTTTACGACAAAACTATTAGAGGTCAGGACCTTTGAAACAAATTTAGTAATCAATTTTGTTACTTGCGGCAAGAAGTTAAATAATAGGAGAACTGTTGTCGCAAATCGTCGTATTAAAATAACCTGTCGTTATACTTTATACCTAGCACCCACAAGTGCACTCGAAATAACTAAAATAATTAACTCTATTAAGGTATGAAGCCAAATGCAAAAAGCGAACTTTTTCAAAATTGACATTTTTTTGTTTTTCGCCATGTTAAATCGGGCGATTTATTGCCCATCATTTTGCTGCAGAAAGTATGTGTCTACGCAGTTTTCTTTTTTCAAAAAATTCAAGTAAAAATGTTAGACCACCCATCACCTACGAAACCGAAACAGTGAGTGTCAGTTTTGTCTGCATCATGAGATTAGCTCGATAAGTGGATTTTTTTTGTTATTCAGCGATTATATCAAGAGCGAACATGTAACAATGCTCTACAAGCGTTATAAACACGTCATTTTTAATCATAAAGTCATAAACTTGTCACCAGGTGAACGCGTAGCGTGGTACATGTGTTGTTCACGCTCAAGGACACGTATGTGAGCCTGTAAATCATCAAATTTGCTGTGATTGACGCTGTGTGTCATTTCAATAATGACAGCAAAAGTACATTTCATATTTTTAAGCAAATTCAGATCGAGCCGGGCCTCTGCACTACAAAAGCTTGCCTCACAAATGACCAGCAGCGCAACGCGACAGCACCCCGTCATGGCACTGACCCAGCAAAACAAGCTAGAAAAAAAATTAGAATGGCCGTTCGAGCAAAGGCACACGGTAGTAAGGTTCACGATGGAACTGGCTGCAAATATTGAGAATTTTGGTGCTCCTGATTATCTGGTGTAAGCACTGCACTTATTTAAAATTTATTTTGTTGATTTTCTCATGTCATGAGGCGTTCTGGGTGACCAAGTTCTCGGTGGTAGAGCTGAGCAGCGAGAGGTGACCCACGGAACAACGCCAAATCGAAGCCTTTATGACAACAACGCCGTCGTTCTCTCTCTCCAGCCATATCCCCACTACACGTTATTTCCAGTACACTCAAAACTTACATTTCTGGTGTTTTCCCGTACGCGAACAGTCATAACTCTTTTGCTAATAAACATTTTTCGTTAAAATTGGCCAAACTTCTTAATCACATTAGTAGGCATGCAATGAATATCAATAAGAAAAATCGTGCAACATGATTTAATATGGCTCCCTATTATATGAAGGTGCTCCTAGTGCTAGCGCATTTTTTTTCGTTATTTAATCACTATGTCTTTGATATTTATCAGACCTCATTTGATTGCGGTTCATTGCGCAGGCTGAAGCTTTTTTTATGTCCTACAAAAAATAAAAGTTTTTCAATGAGTCGAAGCAGAGTCAAGAGTGTTGGCGTAAGACCCAGTTTTCATGAAATATTTAAATATGAAAAATTAACAAAAAAACTGGACTTGCTTTATAATGCTCACATGTGCCTAAAAAGATGTGTTTTATATTGTATACTAATAATCTTTAGTGATTATCACTTCTAAAAAAATTTTTCCGACATTTGGCCCCATACCTTAAGCGTAAAAGTGCAGCCGGTTCAGATGAGATTAAAGCTGATCCGATAAAAGTAGTAGCATCAAGAATTTCAGTTCCCCAAGCCCATGTTTGTAACTGCATTATGAAAGATGGTCATTTTCCCGATTAAGTAAAAGTTGCACGCGTAACTCTTATGCACAAAGGTGGGAAATGCGGTGATCCGGCAAATTATTCCTTCATCTCCATTCTGACTGTATTCCCCAAAGTAGCTGACCGCGTTATATTTAAATGAATATCTACCTTTTTAGAGAGACACAAGCTGATTCGACCACAGCAGTTAGGATTTCAAACAAAAAAAGCCCACTGAGTTAGCACTACATGACATTAAACAAAAAATGGTTGAAAACATTGAAAAGAAGCAGTTTATGTTTGGGATATTCTTAAATTTAATGAAGGCCTTTGAGTCCCTTAGTCATGTCATATTACTACATAAGTCACCTTTTCACAATTTAATGAGAAATAACAGACATAGATACCAGGTTAAGTATAGGGGATGTTATTAGAAGTTATTGTAATGTAAATGTGAAGAAAGAAAAGTGGACGAAAAGATACTTGCCACCAGCAGAGACCGAACCTGCGACCTTCGAATAACGCGTCCGAAGCTCTACCACTGAGCTACGGTGGTGGTCATCGCTCCGTCCACTTTATAAGGTATATATGTGCATTTAAACGTGCGAGCGTCTGTCAGCCCCGCCTGTTGCCATTGCGGCCAGTGTGGAACACTCTTTTTTGCCGGTTGACGTCACGTAGCACGTTATAGGCCCTCTAAACCTAGAGCCGCTATAATCCCCGAATGGTCTCTCGAACTATAGCATCTTTTCATATGTACAATTTCAAACGCAAATACTGGCTCAACGTGGGCAGCGTGACTGAAAATACGCAAAGTTCAACTCACTTATATCCACTCCGTGAGTGAGCTTTACGTGATATTGTTTTTCCTGCCAAGAACATTACATAAGCTGTGCTCACCAAGGCTGTCTATGTTCTAAATTGACATGTTTAAGGTGTGAGAACTTTGTGCGGACAGCTTTCGAGTGTGTCCTTCAATGTGTAAAAGGGCAGCCGTAAAGCTTTTAAAGATTAGGCGTACCGATTGCAATGCGCCTTCTAATTCTCTCGCGTGCGTCACAATGTCATAAGGCACGATACCTCAATGCCCTACTGTAAGTGCAAGTGACGTCAGAGAACTATTAGTGCCGCTGTTTTGCTTTTTTTTTCTTTTTCTTTTTTTTTTGCGCTGAGATAGAATTACTGAACAAGGTGGCAAGGGTAGATGCAGATCATTGTGGACCAATCGCACAAACGGAGTCGTATAGTTAGGATCGCGTAGTGGTTGACGAAGGAATCGATCTTCCCCGTTTTTTGAGGATGATAACGACCTGTCGTGGCAGAATCGCGGTGAACGCCTTCGTTAGGATCTGGCCAGCCACGAAGTTCTAACGAGATGGCGTTGGCAGCAAGCGAGACTGCTTGGCCCCTTAGCTCTATCGATTGCCGAGCACAAGAATGCGCCTATCTCCTTCATATAGCGGTGGCGGGGAATGGCTGGCTCATCATCCATTCTAAATACAACAGGCCGCGTTGAGCTAGTTGTGTATATAGTACGTGATTTTATTTACCAGGAGAGTTCGACCACGGCGTTTATCCTGTGCCACGCTTCTGCCATGACCAAACTAAAAATATAGGTCACCTAAAGTGAGATGGAGTCAGTGTTAGTTCATTATTAACTTCTGCGATAATGCCAGTCTTCCTCATACGATTTATCTATTTCTATTGCTGAGATGAAGCAAACTATTTCTGACGGGAAGGTTATCTCTGGCCACTGCGAACAACCAGGAACCTAAGAACTGTTATAGAACTTTTTCACTTCGTCTGTCTATCTGCGTTTCTTCTTTTGGCACTTTTTTTTTGGTTCGCGAAAGCTTCCTTCCAGATATAATTCAACTTGCTGTGACCGTTCGACATCTTGACCTCACAAAAAAGAAAAAAAACGAGGACAGAAGAAGGTACGACGACGTGGACGGTAAACGTTCAACTCCTGCATTCATAGAAATACATAGCAATAAACAGCGAGCTGTGACATGCGGGGACACATTTACAGTTAACAGTTTCGCTGTTTCAGAAAGTTTAATTTACGGTTCAAAGTATATTTCAAGTAATGTCAAATAAAATTACTCCATATTAATATACACCACATATATTGAAACGATAGATATGTGTTTCGAGTGATCAGCAAACATAAAGCTTAAGCTCACATTTCTGTTTTTCACTTCAAGGCTGTTAAAAAAATATACTTAGATGAATCTGCAAAGATTTTCCGTACATCCATCTATTCTGTCTCGCTTATGCAAAGTGTTCGCCAGCCATTCCCGTAGTATTTTTCCGGAATATTTTTATTCAATCGCGCATACGAGGTCGTCTCATGTTTAAAAATTGCTGCAACGCATCGCCATAATGACGGCGGTGAGTGTTGCTCTCCATACGGAAATAACTGAATCTTTCATTACTCGGAAACCTTACACTAGCCCAAAAAATTTCACAAACCCAGCTAACAATGGCGTTTCTTCACTGATTTTGTTTACTTGCTTACTTTAGGCCCAACATGGCAGCTAATTTTGTGATGCCTCTGTTGATGGACAGTGCTATGTTTTTCGGAAGTAATTCAATTTACCAGGCAGCAGATTTACATCAGTTACGAACAGGATATTCGTTCATACGAATTCTACCTCATTTTCTTTCTAAAAACCCTGTCTCGATATCTATCTATCTATCTATCTATCTATCTATCTATCTATCTATCTATCTATCTATCTATCTATCTATCTATCTATCTATCTATCTATCTATCTATCTATCTATCGATCTATCTATCTATACATCTATCTATCTATCTATCTATCTATCTATCTATCTATCTATCTATCTATCTATCTATCTATCTATCTATCTATCTATCTATCTATCTATCTTGCCGCCTACGTCTAAGTACTGTCGTGATCACCTCTTTAGCTTGGTGCAGACCGAAATTGGTATAGAGAGGTAAGTATGGCGAATACGACTGCCTCGTGATGACATGAATAACGGGAAAATGTTATAGCGTACGTCGTCAGACGTTTTCCTGCAGACACGTGTGGCACGTGCCCGTCCACTACGGCCGCAGTATGCGAGCATACGCCACAGGGATTGCCAGTTTATGTCTTCCCTGGAACGGCGAGAACAAATATTAGCAATTTAAATTCGAGAGCGTAACGAGAAGCCGATGTCGGCAGCGTTGTCCCGACGAATGCAAGGAATAAAAATTACACCATCTCCCGCTAAAGAGAACCATGTGTAGATGCGAAGCAGCGGGCGCTAACGCTTACACTGGCGGCGGCGTTGACGCTGGCGCTCATCGCAGCGTTCCGCAGGAGAGAAAACTGAAAGGCGCAAAGCACGCAGTGATGGAGCGGTGTTTCCTACTGGAACATGCCAATCGCTGCTAATGGGCAATGAGAGACAGAAGACTCCGACTGGACACAGAGACCCGCAGTCCGCTTTTAGTTAACGCACACGCTGCGAATTTTTATTGTTGAACAACGCACAGGAGAAATCTCCCACCAACACCACCTTGCAGGTCAAGATCCAGTGCCATATATACGGGGTGGCCAGTGAATGGTTGTGCAGCGCGAGCAGTCGGCTTTTTCAACCAAGAAACTCGCTAGCAGACGCTGCCTGCGTCGGCGTCGCGAGGCGAGAGAGGGGGGAGCGTAGGAGAGGAGAGAGAGGGGGGGACGCGCATGCGCAGTGGGAGTGTGCACGCCGCGAACATATAATTGGGCAAGTTGGTTTGCTGCGCTGTTTTAAAATGGTGCACGCCGCGGGCGGGCAGGGATGCCTAGAGGAGAGAGGGGGGGAGCGTAAGAGAGGAGAGAGAGGGGGGGGACGAGCATGCGCAGTGGGAGTGTGGACGCCGCGGGCAGGCATGCCTAGAGGAGAGAGGGGGGGCGCATGCGTAGTGAGGGTGTGGTTGCCACGGCGAGGGATGCCTAGAGGAGGGGGGAGAGGAGGTTTTTTTATTTCTATTTTTTAAAGGGTTTGCGCATGCGCAGTAAGGGTTGGTCACGCCGCACACCACCACCGCCACCACCGGTATTAAGCTTCGCCATTAGCTGCTTCACATCTAAAAATCAGGATTCCATCAGGAACCAAACGCGAGCGTTCTGCGTGGCAGTCAGGTATTCTACGACAGAGCCACGCCATGTCTTCAAACTGCCCTGGAAGAAGACCCTTCGCTGGTGTAATGTCGCTGCAATTGTGGTCGCAGTGCTGGCTATCGAAATTTATAGCTAAGCAATAAACATTACATATGTACTCCTATGAGACAGGCGTTATGTAGGGTTGACGTTAATTCTGGTGTTAGTACAGGATCGGCTTTTACAGCAGTCCAATAAACGTTACATCAGTAATCCTATGATTCAGCAAGCTATATTCCTGCGTTGCTCGCAGCCGGAGCAATACGCTGACAAGTTTTGCGTATTATATGCACATCATTGCACCTTGGAGCACACTTCGTGAACACTGACGGCTGTGCTGCAGAACAGATATATATATATATATATATATATATATATATATATATATATATATATATATATATATATATATATATATATATATATATATATATATATATATATATATATATATATGTGTGTGTGTGTGTGTGTGTGTGTCATCAGCCTCAAGAGGGTTTCGACTTGGGCTTGTTGGTGATTCATCTTGATGGGAACTGATGCGCACAAAAGACAGGGACACAAGAATGAACATAGAGCAGCCTGACTACGCCCACTTCCGGGCAAAGGCCTCTCCCATGTTCCGCCAATCAACCCAGGTCCTGTGCTTTCTGCTAGCACGTTATACCTGCAAACTTCTTAATCTCATCTGCCCACTTCATTTTCGGTCTCCCCCCTCACGCGTTTGCCTTCTCTTGGAATCCAGTCAGGTATCCTTAATGAGCAGCGGTTATCCTACCTACGTGCTACGTGCCCGGCCCATGTCCATTTCTTCTTCTTGACTTCAATTATGATATCCTTAACGCAAGTTCGGTCACTATATATATATATATATATATATATATATATATATATATATATATATATATATATATATATATATATATATATTGCCACGCGCGATTCTTTTACTGTATTCGGTTTCCGCCCACAAAGACTATCAGCAGTACGCGGTGCAGACCGCGCCTTAGTGTTCTAGAAGTTTCTCGGTTGTAATATATCGTTTTGTTAAGATTGCACGCAAGACGCTAACACTCAAGATTATTCCAGAGCTTGCGCGACGACTAGTGATAAGGCTAGAATGGTCGACGCGTGATTTATAAAAGCCGGCGCGTTCCAACGAAGTTCAGTTGATCGACGGCCGACGCTCTGTTCGCCGCTATCAGTGCCAGCGTGTATTGCTGTAATCTTACTTTTCATTTACCGGCCACAAGTTCGGCCTAATAAAGAGTTTCATCCTTGGACTACTGCCTGCTGCCTTCGTCGACGTCACGACCACGTGACATCTGGTGGAGGTGCTACCCGGTCCATGTACCGAACGCCCCCCTTCAAGCCGTGAGCCCAGCCCACACCGCGGAGAGGACACCGAAGCCCCCGTGCAGCAGCGAGTTAGCCGCAGGCTGCAAGGTTTGCAGCCAGAACACGGACTCCTGTCCGAAAACACCAGGAAAAGCAAGACTTCGACTTCAACAGCAGCGACGATGACAGCTCCCGCGCCACCTGCATCGATCGTGCTCCACCAGCCCAAGGAGCCTCCAACCGTTCCGTGGTTCATCGCGGGAAGACCCGGAAACCTGGCTTGAAACATACGAGCGTGTCGCAGCCTTTAACAAGTGGAATGCCGATGACAAACTGTGCCACGCCTACTTCTACCTCGAAGACGCGGCAAGGACCTGGTTTGAGATTCGGGAGTCCTCACTTCATTCCTGGGATCTCTTCCGCAGTGCATTCCTGGAGACGTTCACGAACGTCGTCCGGAAGGAAAGGGCCGCTTCATTGCTCGAGACCCGGGTGCAGCTACCGAACGAAAACGTCATCTTCACGGAAGAGATGACGCGACCTTTTCGCCAGGCCGACGCTGCTATGCCCGAAGACAAAAAAGTTCGCCTGCTCATGCGGGGTGTGAAACAAGAACTGTTCGCAGGACTTGTCCGTAACCCGCCCAAGACGGTCGCTGAATTCCTCACCGAGGCAACGACGATAAAAAAGGCCCTTGAAACGTCGGTCTTTCTCGGAGCGCAACGCTCCGAGAAAGACCGACGTTTGGCGCGCCCCTGACCACCGCCCACTGTGCTATCACTGCGGAGAAGCTGGCCACACCTACCGGCGCTGCCAGTACCGCCATATGGGACTGCGTGGTTTCGCCATCGACGCGCCGCGTCCACAGCGGGGTGAAAAACCACGCGACCTCACCGACTACCTCGCAGGAGCTCAGTGGACACCCCGACGACCATCCCGCTCGCCGTCGCCTGGCCGCTACATGTCACCGCACCGCCGGCAGTACGCTGGCCCAAACCGGGGCCGATCTCCTAGCCCTTACTCGGAAAACTAAGGGCAGCAACCGATGGAGGTGCGGTTGCTGTACGACGAGCTACCGAAGATCCTCCGCCGCCGACGACGACGATGCCGCAACGAAATATAAACAACCCGTGGCAAGACGAACGAGGCCCTGGCGTGCAAACTTGACAGCCCGAAGAAGACATCACTAGGCAACGTGGAACCGGCGGAACAAACCGACGTAGCCGTGACCCGACGCCGCGACCTAACCACAACGCGAGACGACGAACTAGCGAACCTCGACGTTCATATCGACGGCCATGGCGTGACCGCTCTCGTCGACACTGGGGCCGACTATTCCGTCGTCAGTGGGCCATTCGCCGCCAAGCTGAAGAAAGTAAAGACCGCTTGGAGTGGACCCGAAATCCGGACAGCTGGAGGCCACCTGATAACGCCGATTGGAGTCTGCACGGCGAGAGTCACCGTCAGTAACCGGACTTATCCTGCGATCTTTGTAATCCTACAAAAGTGCTCCAGGGATGTGATACTTGGAATGGACTTCCTAAGAGACCACGGCGCCGTCATCGACCTAAGGTCTGAGTCGATAACACTAACCTCAGACAAAGCGCTCCCGCCCCTCGCGACGCCAGGGAACCATGCAATTGAATGTGATAGAAGAGCAGGTGACCGTTCCGCCGCTCTCCAGCGTCATTATTTCCGTCAGCACCGAAAACCCTGCGAACCTTGAAGGCGTCATCGAGGGCGATCAGCACCTACTCCTGAACCGTCAAATTTGCGTCGCAAGAGGTATAGCCAAGCTGCGTGACGGTACTGACAAACTTCAGCCACGAATATAGGCACCTCACCATTGGTACGACGGTCGCCTACATCGACGAATGCGTGGCCGCCAGCAATGCTTTCGCCCTCTTCGTTGCTGGCGAACCTGCTTCGACGAATCGAGGTCCCGAACCACATTTCGACGTCAACCCGAGCCTCCCGAAGCACAGTCAAGACCAGCTCAAAAGTCTGCTCTTGCAATTCAAGGACTGCTTCTCGTCGTCGTCAAGAATTCGACAGACCCCAGTCGCAAAACATCGCATCATAACAGAGGAAAATGCGAGACCACTCCGCCAGAGCCAGTACCGAGTGTCAAAGCGAGAACGCGAGGTCGTAAAGCAGCAAGTCGACGAAATGCTACGCGACGACATCATCCAGCCTTCGAAGAGTCCTTGGGCGTCACCCGTGGTATTTGTGAAGAAGAAGGACGGAACCCTCCGTTTATGCGTCGATTATCGCCGCCTGAACAAAATCACGAAGAAGGACGTGTATCCTCTCTGACGTATCGACGACGCGCTGGACCGACTCCACAACGCGAAGTATTTTTCGTCGATGGACCTCAAGACCGGCTATTGGCAAATCGAGGTCGACGAGAGAGACCGAGAGAAGACTGCCTTTATCACACCAGATGACCTCTTGGAGTTCAAAGTCATGCCCTTCGGTCTTTGCTCGGCACCTGCGACGTTCCAACGTGTTATGGACACTGTACTGGCCGGCTTGAAGTGGCAGACCTGCCTTGTGTACTTGGACGACGTCGTTGTGTTTTCTTCAAACTTCGACGAACATCTCCGGCGCCTTGAAGCTGTACTTCAAGCAATCAGGGCCTCTGGACTCACCCTGAAGCCAGAAAAGTGCCGCTTCGCATACGAGGAACTTCTGTTCTTGGGTCATGTCATCAGCAAGTCTGGAGTTCTCCCCGACCCGCGAAAAACAGCTGCAATCGCTGCCTTCCCGCCGCCCACCGACAAGAAGGCCGTTTCGCCGATTTCTTGGCTTGTGCGCCTATTATAGACGCTTCGTCAAGGAATTTTCACACATCGCCGAGCCACTAACTCAGCTCACGAAAAACGACGTGGAATTCAAGTGGGGAGCGGCGCAAGTCGAAGCATTTCAAGAATTGAAACGATGCCTGCAGACGCCTCCAATACTTGCGCATTTCGACGAACACGGCCGACACGGAAAACCACACCGACGCAAGCAGCGTAGGACTCGGCGCCGTTCTTTTCCAGAGAACTGCCGGCGTGGAAAGGGTTATCAGTTTGCTAGCCGGTCGCTATCCAAGGCGGAAGCCAACTGTTCCACAACAGAAAAGGAGTGCCTTGCCATCATCTGGGCAACGTCAAAGTTTCACCCCTACCTCTACGGCAGGCCCTTCAAAGTTGTGAGTGACCACCACGCCTTGTGTTGGCTAGCTAACCTGAAGGACCCTTCCGGTCGTCTCGCCAGATGGAGTCTGAGACTTCAAGAATTCGACGTTACCGTCGTTTACAAGTCCGGACGAAAACACTCTGACGCCGACTGCTTGTCTCGCGCCCCCCCTCGACCCGCCGCCGCTGGATGACCAGGAGGATGACTTCTTCTTGAGAACCATAAGTGCCGACGACTTCGCCGAACGACAGCGAGCCGACCCGGAACTCAGGGGTCTTGTGGAGTACCTCGAAGGCAAGACCGCCATTGTTGCAAAGGCATTCAAGCGAGCACTCGCATCGTTTTTGTTGCGAAACGGTGTTCTCATAAAGAAGAATTTCTCGCCACTTCGAGCCGATTACATTATCGTAGTGCCTGAAGCAATGCGACCAGAAGTCCTCCAGGCACTACATGACGACCCTACGGCTGGACACCTCGGACTTTCCCGCACTCTCGCAAGAGTACAGGAAAAGTACTACTGGCCGCGCCTTGCCACCGACCTCGCCCGCTACGTAAGGACGTGCCGAGACTGTCAGCGACGGAAGACACCGCCCACAAGACCAGCAGGCTTCCTTCAGCCGATCGAGCCTCCCGGCAACCGTTCTAGCAGATCGGGATGGACCACCTGGGGCCATTCCCAACGTCGACTTGAGGAAATAAATGGATCGTCGTGGCTACCGACTACCTCACCCGCTACGCCGAAACAAAGGCCCTGCCTAGAGGCAGTGCCGCCGAGGTAGCGAATTCTTCGTTGAAGACATTGTCCTGCGTCATGGCGCCCCAGAGGTCCTCATCACCGACAGAGGTACGGCCTTTACTGCAGAGCTAACTCAGGCCATTTTTAGGATACAGCCAGAGAAGCTACCGCTGGACCACTGCCTACCACCCTCAGACCAAATGGCCTCACCGAGCGTCTCAACAAGACCATCGCCGACATGCTGGCCATGTACGTCGACGTCGAGCACAAGACGTGGGACACTATCCTTCCGTACGTGACCTTCGCGTACAACACGGCTGTACAAGAAACGACGCAGATGACGCCATACAAGTTGGTCTACAGACGGAGCCCGGCAACGACGCCGCTTGACGCCATGTTACCAAACGTCACCGACGAGGAAAACATCGACGTCACCGCCTACCTACAGCGCGCCGAAGAAGCCCGACAACTCGCCCGCCTGCGGAATCAAGAATCAGCAGACGACCGACAGCCGCCGGTACAATCTTCGGCGACGCTTCGTGGAATACCAGCCCCGGCGACCGCGTTTGGGTGTGGACGCCGAATACGACGACGTGGACTTAGTGAAAAACTTCTGCGACGATACTTCGGACCGTATAGGGCGCTTCGACGTCTCGGCACACTCGACTACGAGGTTACCCCCCGACGGCATTTCGAACTCTCAACGGCGCCGTGCGCGACCTGAAGTCGTCCATGTCGTGCCCCTCAAGCCGTTTTACGCGCGGTAGTGAACCTGAGGACTGTACTTTTTTGCCATTGGACTTTTTTGCTTGTGCGTATTGTTTATTGAACTTTCTTGATTTATTGTCGTTATTTATTGTTGCATGTATTTTTCCCATGTGTTCTGTTCTAAGCATCGGGACGATGCCTTTTCAGAGGGGGGCAATGCCACGCGCGATTCTTTTACTGTATTCGGTTTCCGCCCACAAAGACTATCAGCAGTACGCGGTGCAGACCGCGCCTTGGTGTTCCAGAAGTTTCTCGGTTGCAGTAGATCGTTTGGTTAAGATTGCACGCAAGACGCTAACACTCAAGATTATTCCAGAGCTTGCGCGACGACTAGTGATAAGGCTAGAATGTTCGACGCGTGATTTATAAAAGCCGGCGCGTTCCAACGAAGTTCAGTTGATCGACGGCCGACGCTCTGTTCGCCGCTATCAGTGCCAGCGTGTATTGCTGTAATCTTACTTTCCGTTTACCGGCCACAAGTTCGGCCTAATAAAGAGTTTCATCTTGGACAACTGCCTGCTGCCTTCGTCGACGTCACGACAACGTGAGAATATATATATATATATATATATATATATATATATATATATATATATATATATATATATATATATATATATATATATATATATAGTGACCGAACCTGCGCCTTTGAATAACGCGTCCGACGCTCTACCAACTGAGCTACGGTGGCGGTCATCCCTCCGCCAATTTTATAGGGTATACATCTGTATTTAAACGTGGAAGTGTCAGTCAGTAGCCACATCGGCGAGTGTGGAACACTTTTTTGCCTGTTGGCTACGTGCTACGTGACGCCAACAGGAAAAAAAGAGTGTTCCACACTCGCGGTAATGGCTACTGGCGACGCTTACTGACACTTCCACGTTTAAACGCACGTATATACCCTATAAAGTGGATGGAGGGATGACCACTGTTGTAGCTAAGTTGGTAGAGTGTCGGACGTGTTATTCGAAGGTCGCATGTTCGGCCTTTGCCGGCGGCAAGTTATGTTTTCGTCCACTTTTCCTTGTTCACATTTACATTACAATTGCTACTAATAACATTTCCCTATACTTTCCTTTGCACCATTGTCTGTTAGTTCTCATTAATATTTTGTCTAGCAAAGAAAACGAGCCCTTAGATTTACACTTCTTTCTTTGGTTCGCTAAGAAATTTGTAGCAACAGTATTGACAGTTCGACGAGTTGGTACGATTCAAGACTGGCTACGCAAGACACACACAGACAAGAAAGAATTAGACATCCAGGGCAAAAACTCACAGCTGCTCAATAGAAACGAAGAAATGCAATTTTATCTTTAAAGGAAACTGTGCTGTATTAAGCGGTGCTATGAAATGCTTCGCACATAAAATTGCCAGCACGACAATCACCGGCCAATTACTTGCTCAGCACTTAATATCCGCGTGTACCCCGTCACCAGTAACTAATTTGCCGGCGGATGCTGCTGCTGCGACACTCATTAAAAATTAGGCTCTCTCCCTCAATGGGACGGAAATTAGTTGAGATCACAATTGTCAGTGTATAGTGATGACGATGCAATAAAGAAATAATGTTTCTTGGAGGAAGGATCGACATTTCATATAGGTGCCAATACACTGTCATTGCTTCCTCTTGGGCAGCATGCGTACACAGATGAGCCAATCTCCCAGTGAAACAGGAATGAATTGTCCATTATGAGCCTTTGCTTTCGGCGAACGCAATATTTGCGGGAGAGTCTGCGGTTTATGCATACGCCGATCTCTGGTGCTCGCCATTAAACAGCAAGCAGGAAAGGACCGCCAGCCCGGTGTTTGTCTCAGCCCTCGATGCTTTCTTTCCTATAGTAGACCTATATCACATGCACAACGTGCATAGCAACTTGGCTGTGACGGCGTCCTCGCGATACTCGAGGCGATCAATAATGTGCGACGGCCACTCCGATTCGCTCAATAGAGGTACGTGCAGTGTATACGCACAAAGGCTTCTTGCTGTTGGTAGGTCAAGAAGGTTGGGAGCTCAGACTCTAGAAAGCTCGGGTATGTGCTCTTATACGGAGCTTTGCGTCAGTAAATATGTGCACACTCCCACGACTTGATGGAAGCTAAAGGCTTCGCCAGTGCAAAAATGTGGCAGCTGGTGCATTTAAACGTACTCTGAAATTCTACAAGACATTTGGTCAGAGCCAGAAATGTAGCCAAAAGGGAGCCAGATTAAGGAAAAAAATCACGCCATATCCACGAGTGAATGATGATGAGTGGGCGAAGCTCGATCGTTTTCATCCATGGCAGAAAGAGAATGTGTGGTCTGGAACGCGCTTATACTTCATGGTCATCAGCGTCATCGTCATCGTTATCACGTGTAGTGGGTACATTCCACTATACTGGAACGCGCTTATACTTCATCGTTATCACGTGTAGTGGGTACATTCCACTATACTGCGTCATCGTCATCTTTATCACGTGGAGTGGGTACATTCCACTATACGTGGCTACCTACCTACCTACTACAACTACAACTACTACTACAACAACTACAGAGAAGGGACAGACCCACACCCTAAGGAGCTTCGCCCCTAAAACGCTGCATCTGCCTTAGTGTATTACTGCATGGAGGTTATCACAGCCAAGTGTCCTTTCAGAAGACTTAAGAAACACGGAAAACGTTACGGAACGAACAGAAATTACTAAAGCAAACAGCGCATTGATTAGCACGGTAAATGAGGAAATATTTATCACACAATAGCAATCACAGATGCTGATTACAACAAAATGTCGGAGCCCGCTTTAGCAATCATTTCTGGAGGAATATTAAGGCTGAAACTGCTGGCGTTCATCAGTCGCTGTCCGAACTTATTCCATAGGAACAACACTGAGAGACCATCACACATGCTGTGTCTCAAGTTAGTTTTGCTGAATGTTTTCGCACGGGACACTCAGGGCCCTGGTCGTTCGGTTTCCTAAATGCCTTTTAACTTTCTACATAATACGAGCCACGCATATATTTATCCGGTTTGTATGACATGTTAGATATAACGTTTTTTGTAAGACGCAATATTTATGAGAACTAACAGACAATGACACCAAGGAAAGTATAGGAGATGTTACTAGCAGTAGTTTTAATGTAAATGTGAAGAAAGAAAAGTGCATGAAAAGATAACTTGCCGCTGGCAGGAACCTGAACCTTCGACAACTTATCTAGTACTGTCCCCTATATTTTCATTGGCATCGTTGTTTGTTAGTTCTCATTAATATTGTGTCTAACAAAGAGAAACGAGCCCTTAAATTTCCACTTGTTTCCTTCATTCATATCGATTGCCTCTTCCAGGCAGACCTGATCCCTTTAGGTAGTATGCAAGGGATTATTGGTCAGCTGTCAGCTCGCAATAAGATCCCGTGCTACGTGACACCAACAGGCAAAAAAAGAATGTTCCACACTAGCCGTCATGGCTACTGGCGGTGCTTCCTTTGCTGCTCACTTTGTTGATGCTTCTTCAGCTGATGATGATTATATGTGGGAGAGCGCTTTGTAATGAGTGGGCTTTTAAAACAACAACTTTTTGCGCAACCCACATGTTTTGACGCCTGGTGCGATTATACGCTTCTGCCACGGAATATTACATGCGCGGAGGAGACTCCTTCCCCTACATGACATGCATAGAGTGTTTTAACATTCTTTATTTTATTATTATTTTTGAAGCAGTTTGGAGTGATAGCATGGCTCTGTGGTTGAACACGCGCTTGCCGCGCAGACGGCTTGGGTTGGATTTGCTCTCGGAAAGAAGTTTTTTTTTTTGTCAATTATTTTTATTTTCATCTTCCTTAATTTTTTCAGTCACGGCCAAGATGATGATTTTTCGCTTACAGCGAACGATGCCGTCACCGATCCCGGCACAGGAATTTCTAATAATATTAATAGATGTTGGGGTGTCACATCCCCAAACCACGATATCATTATAAGAAACCCCGTAGCAGAGGACTCCGGAAATTTCGGCCATATGGAGTTCTTTAACATGCACCTAAATCTCACTGGAACTTCTGCGAAACGAGCTTTGTAACGCTATCACGTAAAATAAATTTACAGCACAAAGCTGGAACCCATTTAACAAGATAGATTACAGGCTCAACATGCATTGTATACCTATCGACATAGTGATAGTGATGAAAAAAGTGATTATGATAATTAAGTATATTGGCGTGGCGTCAAGCATTACACAATTATCACTCTGAACAATGTCAAATAATCGCCAAGAAAGTGCTCATTGCGAAGCAGTGGAGCACATAAAGCGGCACTAATTCTGTAATGGGAGTGAACGCAATATCAATGCGAATTTGCCGTAAGTGTAGTTACATCAAAGCAGCTTGCTATATTTAATGTATTCAGATATTATGGCGTATCTACCAGCCCAACCACAAAAGTTCTATTCAAGCTTATGTCAAATCATCGAAGGCATATGTCAAATCATCATATTCAATGTATGTTATTCCGCTCCAATATTTCTGTTTCAAAAAAGGCTCGGGAGTGCAGTTGTACGTGAAACTAAGGCATGCCTGGACAGCGAAAAAAAAATCAGATTAATAGATAATTAGAAATGACACGAATAATCATAGATTCAGTGATTCTTCACATAACTTCTATAATGTTCAAAGGCGTTCATATGCTTCCGTTTGTTGCTGGTGATTGGCGGGGCCAAGAGAAGAACCCTCGAGTGCACTGTAAACGCAGCTGTGTCCAGCTTGTGCTTGCAATGAGTCGCCCTGTCAGAGCCTTGTTGACACGGCATCTGTAGCCGACATATCTCTACCAGGCTCCTGCTGCCCGAAGAGCTGCGCCGGTAAACTACAGGGTCCTACCCCCATTCAATATGCGACATATTGAACGCTGCTGAAAAGATGGTATGGAAATTACTGTTTTTTTACCGAAAAAAACAAGGAGAAAAAAAAGAGAGACAGTTATGGCGGTACTAAAGGGAGGAATCCTAAAGCTTGATCATTGAAGTGCTCCTCTCAGTTCCAGATGAGACACAAGAGGGTATATGAGATAAGAATGACGCATAACGTATTGTCGCGTTTAGTACGAGGCGCCACACGTGGTAACGTGAAAATGGTCTGTCCGCTCATCAAGCTGTGCGATACTTTATTATCGAAGCAATACTGTCTAGGGTGCGGCCGGTCTTCACTTTCTGCGCAGCGTGCTCGGTCATCTTGCACCGCTGACTTCGACACAAAACTATCCTGAATTCTTTTTCCCTGTTTTTTTCTTCCTTTTTTTTCATGATGGGGTGATAGGTTCTGGGCGGGTAAGTGCGAAGAATGCACCACAGAATTGAATATCAACGAGGAAGAAAAATGCGCTATTTCCTGCAGCCCTTTTTCTGGGGAACAGCATCCTCTGTGTATGTAACCAAAGCTATGGAACCTCCTCCGTAAGCGCCTTGTGCCACCTGGTGGAATGGTGTGCGTATGTGCTGTGGGACCCAGTGCAGAGAAAGGGCTACGCTATTTACTGGCTAT
>JALIZH010027417.1:0-27222 GCA_030522465.1 Rhipicephalus appendiculatus
GGGTGAATGAATTATTTTTCTTGTAGGAGTTGCCTCCAAGAAACAACAAGCAACACTGCACACTAGCCATCGTACCTTGTTCTTTTGCTATGTGTATCAAAACATGACAGAAATACATGGACAAGCAATGAGCTCAGTCTTTCTGTATCATATTGCTACATCTTTCAGATTTTATAATAAAAGCATGCTGCACTCGTTGGAGATCTCTCAAGGCAGCATTTCAATTTTTGTATTTTTGTGATGTTTTTTTCAAAAAGTCTGCAGTAAGAGATGTCATGTTAGTCTTTTGTAGGGCATTCATTTGTATGGATGCAGAAAGCCTAATATACTTCTTTGTTTGATATATTTTTTTCAGGAAGACTAGACAATTCTGGTGAAGCAGCAAGAGTTCTGGCCCACCTGTTCGTCTACAGGATGGCCTGCTCTGCGAACACTCATGGGCTTTACAGTACACTATATTGACGATCTTGTACATCACTCAGCATTTAGGATTGCCAGCACTTGGACTCCTGCAGTGTGTTATGCACGATGCTGTGTCCGAACTTTCCAATAAGAGTACAGATTTTGAAAATTTTATGTCTTGAAAAAGGATGTAAACTCGTTTGGTTGACTGAACTTAATTCCTGGCCGTTTTATAGCCTGTCAATTTTTATTCAACCTCATGGCATATCCAGTCCTTGGCTCTAATGTGTAAAGCTTGTGTAATACACAACACTGATTCGAATCCAGTGTTGTGTATTATTTGTATATCTATGTATGCACTAATTTATGTCTTCTAATTACCCCCGGAATTAAGTATTAATAAAATTAATCCGTCAGACGCTCGTACAGTGCCCCCCCCAAAAAAAATTTTTTTTGCAGCCACGCGTAAGCGCTGCAGGCTGTATGACCTAGAATCTTGCAAAAGCCACGTCAAGGCTATTGTATTGCTTTCCTGGGAGCCCGCTGCGTAGTTACATAACGAATTGACTAGCAGCGCCGTAATTTGAACAGATTTTATGCCTGCAGGCGTGGATTCGAGCGAGTATTCGACTGGAAGTGTAGCGAAACGCTTCCAAACATCACGCCTTCATTAACATCTCCCGTCACGACAGCGGGAAGGTTCTGTTTAATCTGTGTTGTAATCGCGAGCGCTCTGCGTGTTTTGGTTGCGTGGATGTGTGCGTGTATGTATTTGTCTTTCTTTTTTGCGCTTGATTATTTTATACCAGAGCTATTTCAATGTGCCAGCTTTACTCTCGGTGGGAGTGCTTTCACTCTATCGCAGACGGAGTACTGTACTCCATGAGAGGGCGTTGGATCACTCTCTCTCTCTAAAGAGAGTAGTTTCACCCCGGAAAAAGGAGTGCCCTGCGGGACAAGCCAAAACTCTCGTAAATGGCGTAAAAGGCACACCCTTTGTTCTATGAGTGTAGCTAAAAAAAGAAACAAAGAAAAAGACGGGGGACAAGAAAACGGGAAAACAATAGTGTGCAGTTACCGTATAAAGTGTTCCGAAACTACGGACTTGAACAGCACTTGGTCCTTAGCGGCAGTAAAGGAGACAGCAATGTGCCAAACTTTAGTAGTAGTGTTGGCGTGAAACTTTATCAAGGGCTTTCGCGAAGTCTAAAAATGTGAAGTCAACCAGTAGTTTGTTATCTAGTGCTGAGATGACGTGATGTGCAAAAGATAGAAGCTGAGTTTCCCACGAATGATGCTTACGAAAGCCATGATGGAACTTGCTGAAAAATGCGTTGGTTTCGAAAAATGTCATGAGGTCAGAGTAGATTATGTGCTCCAGCATCTTACAGAGAATACTTGACATGCATGTTTGTCTTCGCCTGATTAATTAATAACAAATAAACAGAAAATCACTCATGCCTCCAAACGCTTGTTGCAAAATTTCAATTTCTATGGGTAATAACATGCAGGAATGCTGCTGACAAATGCTCTCTAACTGCTGCCACAAAGAATGTAGAAGTTCAATAGTCTGAACGCAAGGCTGTCTTGACAGCTGACAATCTGTTGAAGAAAGACTGACATCTGCGCGATTACGTCGCATAGTCCCTGCCTTGACTAACCTTTACTTTTTCTTTCTAAGGTGAATTGCATTCCTAAATTGTCTCACGGTGTCCTTTAAAAGCTTTTCAATGCGAGAAAGAGAACAAAACAAAACACACAGACAACAATGTACTTCAATAATAGCATAAAATAGTGTGCGATACAGTATTCAATAGAGGTTTGTATAAAGGGTGTGAATGCATGACTTTTTCCTGAACAGAGGTTCCAAAGGGCATGGTACAGGAGGCGAAGGACATGGTTCAGGAAATACGCAATTCCTACCAAAAGGCCCTGATATCTTCAACCTGGCTCAGCGATGACTTTCGACAAGCTGCTCTAAAGAAGATGGTGAACATGGTGTCCTACGTGGGAAGTCCTGGACGGCGATTAGAACCTGACTATGTCGAAGCACTTTACAGTCAGTATTCATAAGTATGCGCATACCTCATGCAGTAATACCTAAGCGTGTACACAGGCAGGGCAGCGGGGGTTGGGAAGGCCAAGTCTCTCTCATAGCTTTACTTAGTCTGCCATCTGCCGTCATCGGTGAAAAAATTATGATAGATGTTTTTGACGGTAATTGTGGCCGAGAAACTCTGATGGTGCATGCAAGAACGGTTATATATATATATATATATATATATATATATATAGGAAAGGAGTGTGAACTTAAGGGCTCGTTTGCTTTGTTAAACACATTATTAATGAGAACTAACAGACAATGATGCCAAGGAAAGTATAGGGGACGTTATTAGAAGTAATTGTAATGCAAATGTGAAGAAAGAGAGGTGGACGAAAAGATAACTTGTCACCGGCAGGATCCGAACCTGCGACCTTCGAATAACGCGTCCGATGCTCTACCACTGAGCTACGGTGACGGTCATCCCTCCGTCCACTTTATAGGGTATATATGTTTATAGGTTATATATATATATATATATATATATATATATACTTATTTATTTATTTATTTTATTCCATGATATGCAATGCAATACCCCAAAAGCTCCAATGGAGGGGCTTTGACGTATTTTCATGAGGAGTGGGCAATAAGAAGGTTTTAAACGTGTAGATGCTCGATCTCCCCATTGGAATAACGGGTCGACAGTAAGAGAGTAAAGTTCTAAGAACAAGCGTTTATAAGGAACACTGTCAAACGCTTTCTTAAAGTCTAGAAAAACTGCGTCAACCGGTATATTTTCATCAAAGCTAGAGCACATATCGTTAATAAACAGGGCTGGTCGAGTGTCGCAATAAACATGTTTCCGGAAATAATGTTGGTTATTATTTAAGAAAATTTTTTAACTATGTTAACTATGTGGGAATAGAGTACGTTTTAGAGCATACAATTGTGAGCGAAATGGGAGCATAGTTTTAGGGTGAATATCGGTTGCCATTTTTTGGGATTAGAATAACCTTGCCTACCGTCCAGTCTTGTGGCGTCACTCCAGGTGAATGTGACTGCTGAAACATATTGCACAACATCCCACTTGTTACATTATTATTGTTCTTCAATATTTTGGTGTTAATATTATCAATACCCATGGATGAAGCCAGCTTTAATGATTGGTATATGCTTGCAATGCTGCTCGCATCAAATGTGATTTCTGACCTAATCGGCTGGCGTACAGGAAGGGCATCGGGAAGGTCACCGTCAGGTTCTACAATGAAGAGAGAGCCGCAGAAACCATTTATTACCTGTGCGGCCTAGTGCTCAAACATTCAATCATCATGTTCGTCTCGAAGTATTATGTTCGATGAAGGAGTAGTAGATAACAGAATAATTGTTCTTTAGAGTTGTTTATGATTACTTAGACGCATAATAGGTAAGGTGAAAGAATAAAATAAACGCTTGGCTTTAGCTGAGACAGAAGTAAAAATATTTTCCGTTTCCCTGTATATATCCCAAGCGTACTAAAGAGTCTGAAAACTTAGCGCATCGGAACGGGCATTCTTTTTATTTGTAAGGCGTTGAACCGCGGAGATGCTGACCGTATGGTTAAAGTGACGGTGGGAACATAAGTCCTTATCAGGTGCTGCTGTTTAGTTTTGAATTTGTGCGAGGCAGTTTGGACAAGGCGCAAGAAAAATTGGTTGGAAAGGATTAAGTGCAGGCTTTTAGTTCATCATTTATAGCCGCGTAGTTGTCCCTGTCCTACAGTGTTAAGGTTATCTTAATCTTTTTGGGTAAAGTAGATAACATTGGAAGGATTTCTGGATAAGAGAGTGACTGCTAATAACATATAAATGTGACAGTGTAATAAAATTATCTTGATGAGACGTCAGCAAAAGCTCTAAAATGGTTCATGAGTGTTCTGTGTAACACGTCGGCTTACACTCTAAGCACGGTAACGTTTACTAAAGGTGCACAATTTCACAAATTTGTGTACTTATAAAATAAAAGTCATCTAGTAACCTTTGCATAATTAACCTCTATTGAAAGTGCACAAACTTACTTTTAAGACAGACGTCACAGAAATAACCTTTAGCACCGGTTCACACTATCGAGCGTTCTCACGCAAAAATATAGGTTACATTGCACAGTACACAGTATACTGTTCACACAAAACGGCTTGCAGGAGATTTTATACGGCCACCGCTCTGCGCCTCTTCTTTCCTTCGCTCTTCTTTCTTCGACGCATTCTAGGAGGTTACGCTCATCGCATGCATTGATCAGCCAGGCGTGCCGCAGCAACGGAAGCACGGCTTTCCACTCTTTCGGACTTCGCTGCGCGTGCCTCGTGGTTTTTTTCCGCAATTCCTTATGCGGTTTTAATAGCCGTCTACATGCAAATTGTAATGCTTAATGTTTTACGTAATTGGATCAAGAGAGGATACTTGTCTGACACACATGGCACAACTCCTAATTAAGAATATCTGTCAATCACCTGATCTTAATTGCTCGTTTATGGGCAGACCCCATTTGAACGACTCGATACTTGTGGTGGAAGGTGTGACATTATGATGCATGCGAGCTCTAAGCCAACTCCAAAGGACATTGTTTTCTGTTTTTTCGTGGGACGAGGAAAACGTACATCTCTTGCCACAGACACCGCAACTGTCGTGCTCTAAGCAGACATGTCCCAGAATTATTCCAAAGCTCCAGCGTGTATATTCAGAAAGGGGCAGGCCACATGACATGCTCCGTGAACGTTCTCGTCACTCTGTGTACATATGTGTACACAGCATAATAAAGGCGCAGAAGAAAGTACGAAAGGTTAGGCGTGCGCACGCTTCTTTTGCTAGGCGACACTTGGCTGAGCCGCTCATCCGCGGAGCAACTTTTCCGGAATGTGTCGAAGAAAGAAGATCGGAAGAAAAAAGAGGCACATACCCTTTGTTTGACGACACCTGGGTTGGTGGAGCATAGGTAGAGCGGTTACACTGAATGGAGCCCCCCTGCAAATAACGTGTGATCAGAATCGTGCTTCTCCTTAAGTTTACTCATGTGTGCGGCATACCATACCTGCTGGCACGTTGCGCATAAGCAGGACGATGAAACCCAGAGGGCAGCCAAAAAAGAGGGTGACTTTCAGTCCTTTACTTTTGTCTCTTGGGCTGTGCGTGGAATGTTTGCATTTCTGTAATGCTACTAACTCACTCAAACCATTAACACATACGTGCAGCATATATAACAATACACGCGCAACTCCTCCTACTTTCTCCTTTGCTGTGACCCAAATGCACTTTCTTTATTTTGTTCAGGTGATATGCTTTTTAATGGTTCAACAGGCATCTGTGGCACAGTTTGAAAAAGGGAAGCCTTTGCCCACAATATCACACGTAATTGCATTTAAAAAAAAAATATTATTTTTTTTTTGCGTGGGTGCAAAACACGAAATTGATAGTGATAACAACTTTTGCAATGTAGGGACATTGTTCGAGTTCCCTGAGCATGTGCTGTAGAACACAGCTTGTGAAGGCGTACAAGACCATGTACCTAAACGAAAGGTAATGTTAAAGAAAAATTTAAAAAAGACCAATTCAAGCATTGTACAAAAATTGCTGTGCATAAGGAGTTGTAGGAGAAAAAACGTGAACCATTCTAAAAGAATGCATACTTTATTGCTTTCATACCTTCAAAGCAAAAGGCATCAAAGTTGCGTGATAGTCATCAATACACATAAGTTTATTGATTACTTTTTCAATATTGGTTCAGGGATTGCCTAGCTGATAGAAGGCCACCGGTATTCAAAGCGTTTCTCCTTGCTTTCACCTGTGGTCAGCAAAAAATTACAGAAGCAGGTGGTCAGGACCTGCAGTAAAACCTTCTCTTAATGCACGCACAATCATGTTTCTTCAGACGATATATCAGTTGCTGATTCCGCAATCTCCTCGCTGGACAGTGGATCCTAAAAGAAGAGTACAGTTGTTTTACACTATGGCAACGGTTACTGCCACATTGCGCACAACTGCTGTTAACATTTAATGTAAGACATATACTAACCCCCCCCCCCCAAAAAAAAAAAAAAAAAGAAAAGAAGGGGGGTGTCACTTGACCAATACATAAGCGCTCCTAAAATCTAATATCCTGTGTAATACGTTTATCCGAAAACAAAAAATTCTGAACTGAAAAAGTACGTTAATCCCACATGTAATTTGCTTCTGTTTAGCACAAGAGTCAGCAAACTATAATGTAAGAGACAGTTTCGTCGCATAAACACGGCACCAGGTGATTAGAAACAGAAATGGTAAAATCAACATTTTTCGTAATATTATCTGAAGTTTCACGTCCCAAAACCACGATTTGATTATGTGAGGCGCCGTAGTGGAGGGCTCCGGAAATTTTGACCATCTGGTGTTCTTTAACGTGCACTGATATCGCAGAGTACACGGGCCTCTACCATTTCGCCGCCATGAAAATGTGACCGCTGCGGCCGGAATCGAACCCGCGACCTTCGGGTCAGCAGCCCAGCACCATGCCCACTGCTCCACCACGGCGAACCAAGGTTTTTTCAGTGACCATACTTAGCATTTCACGTGGAGATTTAATATGTTCGTACCTAATTGTTTTCCTCAAGGAGTATATTCCACGTGGCAATTCATATTCTGGGCTGCACGGAACGTAAGTCATATCGGCGTCGGGAAGTTTCCAGCTGCCTGGAGATCCTCGCAGCATGCCCTGGGAAGGATGTATGCTGTAAACAGTTTCAACGCAAGACAATGAACATGGCAAAAAAAAAAAGAAAAAAATACATTTGTGCTGTTTACGTACCTTCAAACATTCCGGTTATGACAGTTACATAACATGTATGCCGATTCAGCTTTTCTAACCATGATGGCCCGTTGCTTTCACCATAGAACAGAACTAGAAACACAACAAAAATTACCTTATTGTAAGAGAACAAATTCACATCGCCACAGAACCAAGAATATCGAAAGACATACCAACCACACCAACCATGTCCCCCTTCGAACTCTTACTTTGCACGATTGCTGGCATTCATGCTATCTGAAATATAGTTAAGCCACAGCGTATTGTTTTTTGCGTAACAAATCCTTTGCAGCTGCCCCGTTTAGATAGCGACGCAGTTCGACGTATAGTCGAGCGCCGCAGAGCAAGTACTGCCGATAACAATTAATTGCGTCAAAGACTGACAATTTATTATTTCTGACCCGACCCACCTCTTGCAGTAGCGGAAGCGTGGGCATGAATTCGTCACCTTAATTTTGAACGCCCGTACATTGCGATCTGTATGAGTGCTACTATGGAACGAAGATGACTACGATATATATTTGTGGTAATGTTCAAGTCAAGATCAACGCACAGAAAAAGTTTGACGGAAACCCGTCTGGTGGGGATCATACATGGTGAAGGCAGAAAACCCGAAACATTGAGCCAACCAAAGCAAAAATTGAACACGCACACTCACGCGCGCGCGCATGCTCGCACGCACAGAGAGAGAGAGAAACGCGCGCGCACACATACACACGCTGACACAAACACACTCACCCACTCATGTACACACACGCACAAGCACCCGCACACATGCACACAAACACGCACTCTAAAACTCACTCGCACACACGCACACACACACACACACACACACACACACACACACACACACACAAACGCGCGGGTACATATATGTACACGCACGCAAACACACTCATCCACTCACACACACGCAGACCAACACAAACGCGCGCGCAGACGTATCCACACACGTACACACACACACGAATGCCCGCGCGCATATGCACACACACGCAGACGCACTCGCTCTCACACACATACACACACGCACACACAAACGCGCGCTCACACATACACACACACACGCACGCGAAAACACTCATTCACATCCCCCCCCTCAACCCCCCCCCACACACACACATGCACACACACAGATATCATCTACCTGCGACCAAGTCGTGACAAAAAACCCAGAGGAGCAACTTAGTGCGCACTCAGAAATCTTCTGGGCAGCGCTGATATGGGGCACTTTGTTGATGCTGGCAACAATATTTCACACGGTGATTGCAGGCTTCATCGAGCAATTTCAAAGCACCAACACGATGGCAGCAAGAAGGGCTGAACTTCTGTCCTTCATGCTTCTCAGATAAACTGGAAAGATAACAAATGATCTTGGTCGGATGTTTGATAATATACGCCCAAACACCCGCCTTGTAAGGACAAACGCGAACTGAATTCTGCCAATAACAATGTATTGCATAAAACATGACATCACTTATTTTTCTGACATGGTCCACCTCTTACAGTAGCGTAAGCATGAGCGTAAATTCTTGCAAGCACGTGACATAAACACACATACACAAGCAAATAATGCACTGAACAGAGAACATTACTTACGTGTAGATCATATTGGCTGCTGTCTTGGGCCACCGTAACAACGGATGCAACACGTTCGATAATTGCCAGTCTCAGACAGGCGAAGAATCGGCAATGCAGCTCGTTGCAACGGACGCGCAGCGCACTGAACATGTCCCCGTTGCATTGACTCGTGGCTGATTTGCGGCGGATCGCGCGTTTGCGAGTGTGTTTGCTTACTGTGTCACCAGGTAAGCGTCACTCACGTACAAAACACCATTAGGCAACGTACGTCATTAAAGCGAGGAGCGTAAAACCTGGTTAAATCGATGAAACAAAGAGCAACACAAGCGCGACTTCCAACACCACACCAACCGCCTCTCATTCGAATGCCCTTCCCGACATGCACCTCAAGCTGTGCAAAGCGTCAGAGAGATGACGCCGGCCTTCCTTCGATGCGGTTGAAACTGGTTGAAACGGCGCTAGTAAGACGCCACATTTGTGAGTCACGCCATCACCGCGAGCTCACACATCCCTCTATGCGCTTACACTGGAGCGGCTGTCGCATGCTGTTTTGTGAACTTAGCGGCATCTTTTTCTCCTGTGTTGGCAAATTGATGACGGTTAAGCGTGTATGGTGCAATGCTGTGACCTGACGTTTGCTGCACATTACGGCCAGTTAACTTTCGCGATAAAAAAAACAGAAAAAAACACTAAACAGACAAGACAACAAGAAAATTCGCATAAATTGTATTGCGAGTCTCGGAACGTATTTTTCTCGCTCCACGGAATTATTCTTCGATCGCATCATTACAATTTTTTCGGTTGTTGTGCCCATGTCTGTTCGGATTTTATGCCACTTCTTTAATTACGTGTGAAGTGGGCTCACTTTATTGAACTGCAGTTTTAATTCATACCCCACCATCACTTGCAACAGTCTCCCGCAGTCTAATATCGCTGCTACTCTTATTTTCTTTTCTGCTGTTACCTAATACCCGTTCTGTTTATGCATTATCCACTGTTCAATTGCTAAAGCCAACCTTGAACAAGAAAGATCGCGATTTGACACATTGACCAATAAACTTCCACTCCATAGTGTAGGTCCCCTGACGGATGAGTCACTGCGCTTTTATAAGTTACAATCTAGAGGTTACAATGCCCATCGCGGTGCTTTAGCTTTTAAAATGGCATGCTTCTGTCAATGTAACCTTTATGTGAGAGGTAAATGAGGAAAACACAAAGATAAAATTGTTGTAACAGCCATGTAACCTATAAACTATAAGTTACTTGCCGTTTTATGCTGTCCTAAACGTTACCGTGATAAGAGTGTAGAGATGAGTTGTGATAGCCCAAATGCTACGAAATAGTTTCAGAAGTCACTTTTCAGAGTTAAGTATTGATGCAGTTGGCACTGCATCGGTCCATGTTATTATACGCCGGAGAAGTTGAAATCGCCAAATAAAATAACGAGGGCGTTGGGAAATGCTGTTGTGACCGAATGAAGAGCATTATGGAAATGATTTCTGAAAGACTTATCGGGATCATGCGTTCGGTAACGCACTGCGATTCGAACAGCTGGATTGGACGCTTGGCAAAGTACGGGAAGTATTTCAGAGGGGGGACGGCACATCAACTATGGCGCACTGGACGCTGTTATGAGCTCCTATCTAGACGCCATCGCCATGCTTGTTCTCACTTCCCACCTTTAGCCCCGCAAAGCCGGGGACCGAACGCAGGGCTTAATAAGCACATCATCGCTACATTTTCGTTTTTGCACCAATCGCGAAGCTCGCTTTCTTTCGGGCTCGACCTAAAGGGGACAAAAAAGGGGGGGGGGGGCTGCGGTTAACGCCTCCCCTCCGCTCCCCCCTTCATTGGAGAACGCTGCGCACGCCTGAGAGGACATATACAGTATAAATCACTGTGGCAAGCTTTCTCACTACGATTGTGCCGAACGCAAACCTGTAAGCTTGTTAAATTGAGTCGTGACATTTTTTTTCTTATTTTTCACAAAAAGCCACCGCTTTCACCAAAGTAATGAGAGAACTGAAAGCCAGAAATGTTGCCCACTCTATAGGTTTGCGATATTTAGTTGGTTATTTCAATGTAACTGACAGAGCTGTTAGGCTAGTCGTTGCGTCGCGCTTCCACGATACACGTGGTAATGTGTTTCATGAAATGCGAAGCATTTCTTTGCAAAGAAAATGCACTTCAGAGAAAATGCTGCAGAGAAATGCAATTTCTATCTATCTATCTATCTATCTATCTATCTATCTATCTATCTATCTATCTATCTATCTATCTATCTATCTATCTATCTATCTATCTATCTATCTATCTATCTATCTATCTATCTATCTATCTATCTATCTATCTATCTATCTATCTATCTATCTATCTATCTATCTATCTATCTATCTATCTATCTATCTATACGCCTACGTCTGGACGCTCTCCTTGTTGTCCTTCGTAGCTTTTCACAGACCGAAATGGAGAGAGGAGGACATGAGCGTATGCCGAACACGATTAGCAAGGCATCACATGAGTAGCGTGAGATGGCGGTCGCGTATGTCATGAGATCATTTCTCTCAGCCACATGAGGGTGATACCTGCTTACCATGGGCCTGGGAATACGGGCATGCGGCACACGTAATATATACAGTCAATATCAACTCAGCAAGAGTAAGAACTGACTTTGAAAATTTCGACGCGATTTTGATAGCGCACAGCAATCGGTGAACAGCTAAGCGGATCTGCGCGAATTCGGATTGTCGCCTTCTTTGTGGCACGGAAGGCTCCTCAAACAAGGAATGTCTCGGTGCAATTTTTTTTATCCTGCAGTCGCGCACCATGACGCGTAGCAGGCGTTGAGACACTGATTAAAGCTCAGTAACGAATTGAACGTGCTAAAAACGAGATATGACGTGCTTTCGTAGGCTACGACGTGAGCACGCCAAGTACAGACGCTCTCGACAGCTTCAGTGTAATGTGAGTGCAGCGCCGCCGCTACGATCGCCCGTTGGAGCATCGCCTGAGACGCGGCGTGGCCGCTTCCTTCGTTCCACTGCCCCCTTTTAAGAACACTGTAACTGGGGCATGCGAAATTGCAAACCCTCGCTGCGTGGCGCGATGCGTTTAGCCGCTCGGCAACCACGCAGACATCTTCTAGCATACTAACGACGAGCTATTTATATGCGCCATTTAGCTTTGGTGGTAAGTGCATCCCGGATGGTTCTTCAGCGGCTTGTGATGTCACCCGCGATATGGTTAAAAGGGCCCACGGCACACTTGTAAATGACTTCGCCCCGCCGTGTGGCCGTGTTTCGACAAGCTGCATGCATGGACATTGAATCCGGAGGACGTCCGCGCTTCGGCTTTCTTTGTGGGACGGTTTCGCTCTCCACCGACAAGTGAAGCCATGCTAACGATTGGGAAGGTGATACGAACAAGGACCGATTACGTTCTCGCGTTGCATCTTTGAAAGCGAAGCTCCAGCGTCCTCCAAGTTTTTTTGTGGCTCTTGAGAGCGCACGTTTTTGCCTGTGCTCTCGTTAATGCTGCCGCTTCGTTAGTGCTGCCTTGAAGGACTGTGAGTATTCGTTGATCCCCTGCCGCAGAACCCTACCCGGATGCACCGCTGGACCTACTATTCCCGACATGGATAAAGGCTTTGGGCCTCTCTTCTCACTATATGTGGACCGACACGACGACCCCACTGTACGACGAAACTCGTTACAGCCCGATTTATATGGAGAATCACAACGATTTTACCATACCGACAATATCCATGTTTCGGCCATTCATGTATCCCTACGGTATTACCGCACTGAACTATGGTGGCGTCGGACAGGTACGCCTCATTCTTTCATTAGGTATCACGCGCGTTTTACTGATTTTTACCCAATCATTCCTTGAGAATCAGTTGTGCAAGATTGCAATAGTAGTACAAGAGTACTCCATAGAGTTCAGAAAGCTAAAATATATACCGGGAACACCGCCCAGGTATGCCTGACCGGAGGAAGAAAGAGAAGACATTTTTTACGGTAGACATGAATTAGCGAGTAGTATCGTAGGTTTCTCTACACACACACACACACACACACACACACACACACACACACACACACACACACACACACACACACACACACACACACACACACACACACACACACACACACACACACACACACACACACACACACGCTCGGACACACACACGCACACATACATACATACATACATACATACATACATACATACATACATACATACATACATACATACATACATACACACACACAGAACCGCATTTTGATTCAGAACTGCATTTTTGAATGTCACTGCGTCAATGAAAATATGTAAAATTATGATAAAAATAGTGTGGGAAATATTGGTCGTCCAGAGCAACAAAACAGCACCTTTGGCTCGTTGCACCAGCTAAAACGCAGGAACAGAACGGCAAGTCTTTGTAAGTCCGCGTGATCACGAAAGGTGGCCCCATTCGTTCAACGTGGAAGGAAGGCAAACTGCAGATATTGAGAGCTTTCTACTGTGGCCGCAAGAACTCTGCACAGCGTGGTTCAACATTCCACCATGAAATGATGCAAATGGCACACCACAATCGTGTTTTCACTTTTGTAAAAGTATAATTTACAGCGTTTAATCAAGAAGAATGCCATGTGTTTAGAGCTATTCTACGTAGGGAACGCCAAATATTATCGCAAACTCAGTATTTTGACGTTCAGGCGCTTAGGCCAGAACACCTATTTCACCTTCGAAAGACCATTGATCACCGCTACTTTCTTGCTGAGATGAAGGATACTCAGCGCTGTCCCTCCCGTACCAACATACATAAAACGTACTCATATTTGAATCGCGTCCAACTTCTGCTAATTGTGGTTTATTGCTGTTGACAAAGGTTTTCTTATTGCAGATGATTGCCCACGAAATTATGCACGCATTTGATGTACGAGGCATACATTCCCTCGAAGGCTATGTACCAGATGATATGGACGATGTTATCAAAGAATACACAAAAAGGGCGCTGTGCTTGCGGAAATCTCATAAGTCTGTTGTGAGTAGACCAAATGCACGTTTTACCTCTAGTAATCCTGCGCTTTCTCTCTCACAATATATATATATATATATATATATATATATATATATATATATATATATATATACCCAGTCGAAAAAAACACCAGTCCGTGTCTGGCGTATTTTTCCCGTTTCCGCCAGAGCGGGAATTCAGACACGGTTTCTGGCGGTGTGGCGTATACGACCGGTTCCTGGCGGTGTGGCGTATACGACCGGTTCCTGGCGGTGAGGCGTATACGACCGGTTTGGCGTGTTTTGGTGGGACCCGGGCTGGTGTGTTTTTGCATGACGGGACCTCGTGTAATCCCTCTTTTTTGTTATTAAATGCATTGTGGATGAAAACATGAACTTTTACGTGGCCATGGGCAAAAACAACAGGCTTGCACAGTAGTTTAGAACTGAAAAATGACTTCTCTGTTTATTTTTTCTGTCCTCGTCTCAGCTTGGTCTTCTGTGACCACCAGAAGCCTGATGTTCAGGGCGACCTGTGTCGCTTCCTCTTCCAAAAGGCTTTCGGCAGCACTGCAGGGCAAAAAGAAACAATTCATTACAAGATTCCCTAATTTAGATAACATAAGCTCAATATGTTTGTTGCAGATTTGTACTGACTGCAGATCCATTTCTGTTCATTAAGAAATGCCTATCGATGAACTACGGCAGCTGACTAGGCCCACTAAGGAAGCACTAGCAGTAAATATACATTTGCAAAGATTCTGCTATGTAATCCTTATACAGCCTAACTACCAACTGAGGAACTAAGGTAGGACTACCATTCCAACAAATTGTCACCTAACTTCTTACAAAGCTGAAATGCACAATGCACGTTTAATGCTTTTAGGAATAACTTCGGGAAGGCTCCCACCACACGAAACTGCAACGACTGGAATGTCAGTGCAATGATGGATAATATCACAGCTGAGGTTTTCCTTCCGCAAAACACTACGGACAATGAAGAACATGCAGCAGATGCCATCTAAATTTCAACAATATCAAATCATTTTTGCATGCAGTTACCTGCCAAAGCAAGTAGACATGCATTTCAGCATTTCACCCATTAGGCATGTGAGCATACTGAACAAAAATTTCGTCGCCGAGA
Source organism: Rhipicephalus appendiculatus (assembly GCA_030522465.1). Taxonomy (NCBI): domain Eukaryota; kingdom Metazoa; phylum Arthropoda; class Arachnida; order Ixodida; family Ixodidae; genus Rhipicephalus; species Rhipicephalus appendiculatus. The sequence goes on from JALIZH010027417.1 coordinate 15,015, forward strand.
TAAATAGCCCGACTGAAAAACTGGGTGCTGAGGTTTGTTGAAACAACCTTCACATCAGCCAGAGACTAGGAGAAAATAGTGAATTTAATGCATTTTTCGCCAATTGGCGCGTCTAGCGGCTGCGGCGTGAACTAGAGAGGAAGTTACACGAAACCCGCCGGATACTGACTTACCAACCGTGCTTACTGCAAAATCGCTTACCAATCAACATTGCAAGCCGTGTTCTCAACCGGCAGCCAACAACGCCATAGCCGCGCTCGCATGTTTGTTTTTCTAAGCAGAGCTTGTGCCCACGTCTACGAATTTGCCATTTGTGTTGTGTGCTGCTACATAATGTGAACGGTAAAGCACCTCGCACAGCGTAGAATGCCTCAACGTCGCTCTGTGCTAGGGTGTGCGAAAAGCAGCGTCGGGAGAGGCAAGCCCTGTCATACCTTTTCGACAAAGCCGAAGCCTCAAAGGATATGGGTTCGCGCTGCGCACCCATTGCAGCAAACGTGGGTGCCTACAAACCGAGACCTTTTGTGCTCCGAACACTTCAAGGATAGTAACTATGAGACCAGGACTGCTTTGTTGCTACGCTTCGGCATGTCAGCAAAATGGCAGCACCTGAAGCCGAGAGGCCTCCGTTTTGGAGGCTTCTCGAACTCTTAAGTCAAAATCACCACTCGTGGAACTACTGTCACTCGCACCTTGCATCTTTACGCGCTCGCGACATGCTCGGTAGTTGAAGTGGTTTTTGAGGAAGAAGTGCTATTTTGCCTCCCATGTGGGAACAAGGCTCAGCGCCACACTCAGTGTGGTCGTGTGGTTCTTCAGAGGAGAGGTGGACAAAGGGAAGTGGCAAGGCAGGACGTGCAGCCGCCGCGCTCTCACAATGCACTAAAAATACGGCCAAATGCTCGAAATTACGTGAAATAAACGCTGTGTACAGGAACAGTCGTGTCGTCCGAGTTGAATTTCAGTGTTTTCAAATTTTTTTTTCCAGTATCCCTTTAACTCCACTGCGTGGCCTCGATCCGCTTCAACTGAAGCTAACGCAACCGAGCACTGGATACGGTATGTTTGCTGCAGGTAATGACAGATGGAGTGCAGATCGATTTCTCTAGTAAATTTCCATTTCACTTCTGCCTGACGGGCGAGTCGAATACACTCAATTGGCAGGTCCGTTTTTGCCACATTTTGCTCGTGGCCACGTTCTCACGTGGGCCCATGAAATTCGTTGCCATACGCTTATCTCGGCGATGAACCATTGCGTGCAACAGCTCATGCCCCTTTCTAGTTTGAAATCGCAGCTGCCGCTCGAAAAACATGATGTATTGGAAAAGCAGAGGAAACGCACGTTCATAACATTTGTAAATGTTGCACAATAAATAAATCTGAAATGCGGTAACAAGCATTTGATCTGACTTTACGATATATCATTTCTTTCGAACAGCAGCTGTGATTTCGAACTCGAAAGGTGTGTTAGCTGTCGCACCCAATGGTTGATTGCACAGACAAGCATACGGCAACGAATTTTATGAGCGTGCGTGGAACGTAGCCACGAGAAACATGGCGAAAATGGACCTGCCAGGTGACTGCATTGAACCCACCAGTCAGGCAGACGTGAAAGAGAAATTTACTAGTGAAATCAACCCACGCTCCATCTACTGTTGGCGGCAGCAAACATATCGTGTCCAACGCTGGGAGCGCTGGCATCAGTCGAAGCGAGTAAAGGCCCCGAGGCAGAGCATTCCAGTCAAGTGTGCTGACGGATGTACATTCTGTGGCTGGAAATAAACTTGCAGCTGTGCTTATAAACAGGGCACTGTAGTCGCCAAACTGGTAACAAGTTATAAAACGATATGCATACACACTACTGAAATATGTGAGCTTCCTCACTAACCTCTCTATGCTTCCTTTTTTTGTGAGGACAATGGCTGCTGTGCAGGCTTCTCGCCGCCTTCTACAGCAAAACGGTCCGACAGAGTTCCCATGAAGCTCCTATGTGTGCGGGCCTCTGTCGACCATATTGTGATGGTGGACTACTTAACCAAACGGAAGTCCTTTTGAACTCCCATGAGCCGACTCTAGGCGACCCTTGAGATTATCACACCATTAGCCAGGTCAACATGCACACACACAAACCGAAAATTATTTCTTCAGCAAACAGCACTGATTACTTCATCCTTATGACAAAAACTAGGTGCTAAGTTTCAAAAGCTCTGAACTACACTTTGAAGTGAAACACATATAGCAGAACCCCGCTGATTTATCTTTGAAGGGACTATAAGAAATGAACTGAAGGGCTGGGATATGCAAGAGCTGAAACACAGGCCAAATGAGAAAAAAAATCTGTAGTGCTAAACTGCACAGAAATTAATTTGAATTTGTACGCTTGAAAAAAAAACTGCAAAGTTTCCTGCAGCATTTACTCATTGCAGATAAGCATGAAAAGCTTCTGGAGCACCTGCAGTGTCACATCCTCTTAATAAATCTAGTGCCACCATGGCGAAAACCCGGCAAGCGCTCACTTTTGACAATACCTTCGCGATATTTGTCACCAGGTGTGTCAGTGTCTCTGAGCGATAACACAGCACTGTTGGCAAAGTGTCGGACTGCTGTGGCTCATAGTAGATGACCGAACACCTCACCAAAGTGAACGTATCCCCAAAAGCGATCGTCCAAGAAAATGACCCCTGCTTCACCAACTCCTACATTTCCCCCCCCCCCGGTGGCTGGCACTCGCATTGGCACACTCAGCCATGTTCTAGTAGACATATACAACCTCAGACGTGAGAATTGCATCATCTACAAAAGTGTAATCAACGTAAGCGAGTGTTGGCACCGACAGCTGAAGGCATGAAAGAACTAAGCAAATGCAGCACATTCGCACTACGCTTGCCCGACCACCCCGACAAGTCAACAACCCCAAGAAAAAATTACACCATCTCCCGCTAAAGGGAACCATGTGTAGATGTGAAGCAGCGGGCGCTAACGCTTACACTGGCGGCGGCGTTGACGCTGGCGCTCATCGCAGCGTTCCGCAGGAGAGAAAACTGGGGAGGCGCAAAGCAGGCAGTGATGGAGCAGTTTTTCCTACTAGAACATGCCAATCGCTGCTAATGGGCAATGAGAGACAGAAGACTCCGACTGGACACAGAGACCCGCACTCCGCTTTTAGTTAACGCGCACGCTGCGAATTTTTATTGTTCAACAACGCACAGGAGAAATCTCCCACCGGCACCACCTTGGAGGTCAAGATCCATTGCTATATATACGGGATGGCCAGTGAACGGTTGTGCAGCGCGAGCAGTCGGTTTTTTCAACCAAGAAACTCGCTAGCAGACGCTGCCTGCGTCGGCGTCGCAAGGCAAGAGAGGGAGGAGCGTAGGAGAGGAGAGAGAGGGGGTGACACGCATGCGCAGTGGGGAGTGTGAACGCCGTGGGCAGGGATGCGTAGAGGAGAGAGGGGGGAGCGTAGGAGAGGAGAGAGGGGGGGGACGCGCATGCGCAGGGGGGAGTTAGACGCCGCGGGCATGGATGGAGAGAGGGGGGAGTGTAAGAGGGGAGAGAGGAAGGAGGCGCATGCGCAGTGTGGGTGTGGTTGCCGCGGGGAGGGATGCCTAGAGGAGAGAGAGGGGGAGAGGAGGTTTCTTATTTTTATTTTTTTTAACTGTTTGCGCATGCGCAGTAAGGGTGGGCACGCGGCACACCACCACCACCACCACCGGATTAAGCTTCGCCATAAGATGCTTCACATCTAAAACAAAGCGAGCACAAGAAGACAGCAGACTTCTCTGAATGAGTCCATACGCGACAGTGGAAACAAATGCAAACCTCTAAGGCAGGGGTCTTAAACGCGTGGCCCCGGGGGCCGCACGCTGGCCACGAACTGTTTGCTAGTGGCCCTGCAGCTTCACAAGATATAAACTTTTGCGACTTTGCTAAATGGTATTAACAATATTTTCTCAGCTATTGTAATTAATAACGCTTTGTTCGGGGGGAGCTACAGAGACAGGACGGGTCTCGCGCATTTTTTTCCTGGGGCACCCCTTGCGGTCACTATGTGTAAACATCATGGTAGAACAAAAACTATTTTAAAATTTGTCACTGTGCAGACCTGTTTGGATATCTTTCTCGAAACGTACATCAAACCTCCTGCATACATGAACTCTATATGAGACATTGGAAAGGCATTCTTCCAAATTGCAACATTAGGCGACATTCTGTTCAAACCCCACCGCCCCACTCCGACTTTTTTTACAGTACCGGCCCATGCATGCATGAAATGTAAAAAGACTAACGTACTAAGCGTAGGTATTACGATGCGGATGCATATCAAATGTAGCAGTTTAGCGGCATAGTACGATAGAACGTCATGACGGCATCAGCACGCACTATAGTGTTGTATACAATGCACTATCAAGAGCAATGTGAGCTGGAACACTGAATTCATGTTCACTTAACGATTACTTGTAACGTACTAATATGAACGTGGTGTACAAAATTGCAAGAGATATATTTCCACTTGAGCATATGGTGTTATGAACACCTGTGTGCCTGCCACCTGCGCTTTTGCCGCTATGGCCTTTAAAAGGTAATTTCAGTGTTCCATCTGGTATTGCTCATTACTAACCATACTTGTATCTACGGCATGGTCACCGGTAAGCCAACACATGAAAACACAACCGTCGTTCGCAAAATGCGATGAAAAACTGTCACTGACCGAGTCTGATGAAATTATCTGACATTTCGGAACCGTATACGGGGTCCTTCTTCACTGAGCTGGACTGGAATCGTCAAATATGTAGCCAGTAGGTGATGCAACGAGCATGCGTAAATGGCCGGCATAGTTCCTGTTGTCCTATTCATTGGAGCCAGTGGGATGACACATTCCTTTTCTTGGCGATGATAGTAGCATTATCCCACTCAATGGTGTGATTATGGTCATGCGCATGCTCAGCAATGGCGTTCGTCGTGTGACTGTTATTAGTCACGTCACGTTGGTGCTTCCTGAGCCGTCGGGAGAACATTCCTGTTTCACCAATATACACTTGACAATCAGAGCACGGTATCTTATACACTACACCTGGAACGATTCACTTGGCAGCCTGTCTTTTACATTCACGAGCTGGTTCTGGAGCTTGCTGGTCAAGACATGCGCAATGCGCAAATCCTATCTTGAAAATACGCGTGAAAGTGGCTCGCTGATTCCTTCGACGTAAGGTATGGCTGCATGTGCACAAGTTGTCATGCTGCTCTGTGAGCTTGATTGCAGCATCCGCTTTCCAGCTTTAGAGATAAAACAATCAGGATAGCCATTAACAATCAGGATAGCCATTGCGGCTTAGCTCCCGGTGGATCGTCCGTTGTTCCTTCTTTAGTGCATCGCGATCTCAGCTGACCCGTACGGCCCGTGTTAACAAGGATGACACTACAGATGTCTTGTGGCTGATGGGATGATGCGAATTAAAACTGAGATAACGACCTGAGTGCGTGGGCTTCCCGTATACTTAGAAGGCGAGGGAGCCCCCCATCCCGGCACTCCTTAACATCCAAAAAAAGGCACCATGTTGTCATTCTCGTGTACTACGGTAAACTGTAAGTTCGCATTCTGGGCATTCAGGCAGTGCAAGAAGTGTTAAATGTCTCGCTTCTTCAAAATGCAGAAGCAGTCATCGACGTACCGGTTAAACACTTTGGGTGCTGGAGTGAACATTGCCAGGACCTTTCTCTCCAAGGCTGCCATTACTAGATTAGCTGTAGTGACTGATATTGACGCTCCCATCGCCATACCATGCGTTTGCTGGTAAATGCCACCATACGAAAAATATGTGTTGCTGAGACAAAACCGCAGCCACTCGCTAAGTTCGAAGACATCAAATGGGCTGCGACCAGGAGGACCACTGTCTGCTTTTAGGGCTTCTGCGCACATGGTTACAGCCAAGTCCACTGGGACACCTGTAAAGTGTGGCGTGACGTCGAACGAGACCACAGTGTCGTCTTCACTCAGTGCGACGCCCTTTACCTTGAAAACAAGATACGATTTGGCACTGCTCACGTCCCGACTAGCAAGCTCCGGAAGCAGCTCATGAATGTAAAAGACAGGCTGTCATGTGAATCATTCCCAGGTGTAGTATATAAGATACTGAGCTCTGATTGCTGTCAAGTGAATACTGTCGAAACAGGAAAGTTAACCCGACACCTCAAGGAGCACCAACGTGACATGACTAATAAGTCACATGACGAACGCTATTGCTGAGCGTGCGCAATATTATAATTACACCATTCTGGAATAATGCTACTATCGTCCCCAAGGAAAAGAACGTGTCATCCCGTCGGCTCCTAGAATAAGACAACAGGAACTATGCCTGCCATTTAGGCGCGCTCATTGCGTCACCTACTGGCTACATAATTGCCGACTACCACTACAGCTCAGTGAACAAGGAACCCGTATGCGGTTCCAAAACACCAGATAATTTCTTCAGACCACACTTTTGTCGAACTCTTGACTATGACTAGGTAAAATGCAACAGCTGCAGTTAGTGTCACCAAATGGTGATACAAGCCTGTCGTATATCACCTACGGTGAGAGCAACGTGCACGCTCTCACCAAAGGTAACAATCAATGTGTACCTTATTTTACTAAATGACAACTACTCACTTTCGCGACCACTTTAAATCTCAGAATCTCACTTTGTGCTAATTGACAGTGTCGAAGGACATTGATTGCAAGTGCATTTGCAAATTGGATAGACTGCTCCTAGACTACATGTAGGAAACAGTCATACCTTTATATTTAACTGATGCCATAGGGTATGCTAGCAATAAAAAAGAAAAGAAAATGAAGCTTTGGGCCTGCTCATCCAGTCCAACAGTCGTGCACGGAAACACTAGACAGATGAAAATCGTAGAGAGACTGTTGCAGCTAAACAGAGAAGTTCATGATTGAATTATGCAGGAATATGTCATATCTTGACTAAGAAGTGCTGGCTTGGCGCGAGCAGAAAACTAAAGAGTGAGACCTGTGCTCTCGTCGTGGCAATTGCTGTGGCATCACCATGAGCACTACCCACGAGCGCTCGCACACGTTGGTGGCGCTGATGCGCCTGAAAAAAGTCGATTATGTGTACTTGCCTACGGCACTACTCCACAGACCCTACGGAATAAAAAAATGAGGAAGCCGACCAGAAGATGGCGAACTATGTAGTGATGTTTCAGAACGCATAATGAGAGCCTCATTGTAAACAAGGCTCTCATTCTGGGTGCCAAAGAGTCAATACAAACTTCCACATCTTATGGTCGGCGTCCTCGTCTTTTAATTAAATGATTCTTTCCAACCAAATCGGTGCCTGTCAAAGCCTTGATTTCATCCACGGACCCTATATACAGCTTGTACCTTGTGTAGTAGAGCGACACCTTACAGGCCCATTTGACCGCGTTGGTGTTGACCTCTACGACCCCCTTCGAAGTTGCTCTTTTCATTCTTCGCAACTTCGTTCTACGCCAAGGTGCTCCGCGGGAACTACTCAGTGATAGGGGTCGTGTTTCTGTTGGATGTCATCCAAACCCTCCTCGCTGAATGCAACATCATTCACCGAAAATCGACCGCCTACCATCCGCAGACAAATGGTCTAACCGAGTGGTTAAACCGCACATTCGGTGACACGTTAAGGATGTATACCTCTTCCGACCACACCACCTGGGACACCGTACTGCATTTTGTTACCTTTGCATACAACACTGCGGTGCAAGCGACTACCAGCTTTTCGCCCTTCTTTCCTTTGTACGGCCGCGAGCCTTCCCACCCACTGGACACCATACTCCTGTACCGACTTGATGACTCCGAGTGTACTCAAATTTCTGAAGTCGCCCGATACACCAAAGACTGCCGTCAGTTGGCTTGTTCCCTGACTAGCGAAGCTCAAGGTCGACAAAAGACACTGCATGACGACATTCATCACCCAGCTCCCACGTTTGCTGTTGGCTCACTTGTTTGGCTATGGGTACCGCCCCACGTCCCTGGCCTCTCTTCTAAACTTCTGGCATGGTACCATGGTCCGTACCGTATCATTGATGCCACCTTGCCAGTGAACAACATTGTCAAGCCCCTCAAACAGTCCACCGTCGAAGAAGTGAGACCGTACATGTCGACCGTCTAAAGTCATACTACGACCCCGTCATTCTACCTACTCCCCGAGTCGCCAGGATGGCTACGCTTCACTCCAGGGGTATTGTAGTGGAGCAGATCTACCAAAGGGCACAACAGAGACGACAAAGGGGACGTCTGTGAAAGAGGGCGACAACAGGACTGGTGCTGTGATTGTGCGAGAGCTTGTGCCATCTTTGCCAGCCTAGAACTGCTTTATCATGCGGTCCTTATTCATTACGACCTTATAGCCTATATAAACCTCATCACACGCGTAACTTTAGTCAAAAACTTTAAAAATGAAAGGCACTCATTAATTATGCTTAGCTACTCAAGGTCCTAATTATTGCCTGGAGATAAAGCATGATTCTGGAGTTGTAGAGCACTTTCAGAAACCATTAAGTGATTTACTTCCTGGATAATACTTCGCAGATCCATTTTAGTGAACAGCAAAAAAAAAATACATGCCATGAAATGTGAGAAGAAAACAAAGCTACGTGACAGAACTTGCACACTGCTATCATGCCGCTCTTTCAGAGCACATCTGTGAAAGTATAATATGTATACAGTATATCGTACATCTATGCATGATATACTGCGAATTGTAAGCAGTGCAGAATAAGTCACAATCAGGGTTACAACCACACAAGGCCTAGGCGGTTCTGCGGTAAGTGGCTATTGAATAGTCTGCTTAATTGCAACAACTTGTCTAGAAACATGTCTATATAGATTACGTGCTATGCGACGCCATCAGGCAAAAAAAAAGGGGGGGGGGGGATGTTCCGCATTTGCCATCACGGCTACGAGCAGTGCTAGCACTCCCTGGTTTTAACGCACAGATATACCCCATGAAGTGGACGGTGGGACAACTGCAACCATAGCTCAATTGCTAGAGCATCATTCGCATTATTAGAAGGTTGCAGGTTCGGTCCCTGCCAGCGGCAAGCTGTCTTTTTGTCCACTTTAATTTTTTCACATGTATGTCATAATTACTAGGAAAAACGTCCGCTATACTTTTCATGGCTTGATTGTCTGTAGGTTCTCATTAAGGTTGTGTCTAGCAAAGCAAACGAAAAATGGGCCCTTAAAATTCCCCTTCTATCGTTCAGCAACAAACAAGAGAATTCACATATAATACGACACAAAAGGAAGCCAGAAAGAAAGCGACCTACCTACGCTACCACTGGTGCACAATATACAAATGGTCATCAATACTACACACCTCCAATCTCCATGGTGAAGCCTCAAGTGATGGTGATAACTGTTCACCCCACAATGAAAGGCTCAAACAGGCCACGTCATCCAGAAGTGCCTCCTCTCCAGTCTCCTTTTCAATAGAGTGGCAAGCGGCCTGCATGGCTATTCAGAAAGTGGCGTAGCTCAGCTCTCACACAGTTTTTACAGACCAACCTAAGCAATTTATTAGGCTTTTCGTATCCATATCTGCTAACCATCCGACACTACCAACGTTTTAAAACACTAAGAAAGACACTTGAGCTTCACCTTAAAGTCTAAAATGCCATAGCATAGTCGGGCTGCATTTGAATAGCCCTCTTGTTCCCAAGCCAGGGTTTGCTTTTCGGTGGAAACCTCAACCATGCCACTTTAAAAAAAAATTGGCAGTGGCTTAACTCAGTCATGCCTGGGTGAGCGTAGCGGAGGTACAGTTAATCTTATTGCACAGATTTAGTTGAGCGTCCGCAACAGCTTTGCATAAGCACAACTAAATCTCTGTACGGTTACGCTTCTCGAAGCGTGGGGCTCATTCTTCCTTTGTCTCCTTGGCTCGCTGCCTCCTCTTGGTTTCTTTCGAACGATGAAGCCTGGCGTCTTTCAGACTCTCTGACTGACTTTCCATATCTGCCGACAAATCCCACCGAGCTGCCCCTTCTATATATACGTTGCAATGCCAGCTCCTCCTTTGTCAAGTTAGAACAGAGTGACTGAACGCGGACAGAGTAGAACACACACACACACACACACACACACACACACACACACACACACACACACACACACACACACACACACACACACACAACGCTGACTTTCAACTGAAAACGCGGTTGCAACACGGTTTCACTGGCTCCTCCTCTGACGTCATGCCAGATGACGCGGCGAGCGGTGAGGCCACCGGCCACAGTGAAACGGCGAGAATACGACCAATGTAGCTCTCGCTACAAAACTCTGAAATTAATATGCGTAGTCAAATGGGAGTACTTTTAAGAATCATTAAGCACAACAATGATTATAGCCTCGAAGTGGCATTGCAGCGGATGTGAGAGCCCTAAAATCTTTTTCTCGACTGGCATGCGCCGCTGCGACTGTGATCATAATATTTGAGAAAATTCGGCAATGGGGATAGCATCTGAAGATGAGGCGTCCATGCACAGTGGCATAAGGAGCACATGAACAAGGGTCGTGTTAAGACACGGGGCAGCATGCACACTTGAGCTGGCAACACTTCACTAGCAGACGATAACTGCTAATGAACAAATGCTTAACGATTTCTATTCACATGGAGCGAAATAATGTATGAGCGGTACTAGTTTTCCTTAGTGTTGCCTTTCTTGGCTGGTGCCACCCACATGGGTCGAGATACAGAAGGCATCACTCCATGTTTCCCATTCATGGCTCACAAATGTGACTTATTTTGAAGAAAACCGACCCTGTTGTTCAGGACATGAAAGGTATCAAGTAGTAAAGGCGGACACCATATATTATGAGACTGGCAGGCTTGTGCCAAACTGCATTCTAGTGCCCACTGAAAAAGAGGGCGGCCCTAGCGTCAAGACATCATTGCGCTAGCACGTACCCTTTTATGTTCACGTGTTTGCGTGTCTTTTTGGGCTTATGTGCAAAGTGTTTGTCCTTAATTAAAAGCTTAGGAGGCTTGGAAACTGCTTGTAGTAATACAAGAAGTAAGGCCGTACTGTAACATTCATGAAAACACAATGTATGGTTACAATGGAAAAATATTCGGTGCAACAATCTACCAAACACACAGCAAGCACTGACTACATGGCAAGTAGCAGCTGAAGACATGGTATGCACTGATGCATATTTAGGAGCATTTGACATTCCTATCAGCAAATGAGGGCTGCGGTTTCCATTGTGCAGCGAGAAACTACTGAGATAGAGTACAGTATTCCAGGTGGTACACATAATACGAGTTATGTGAGAACCAAACATGCTAGGGACTTGTACTGAAAAAGCTTTTTGAAGCAAACAAATGCAGCAGTGTTCCGATTACCTCATTTTTTGTTGCAATTTGTTCACTCCTTTTTCTTGATTTTCCGTAGCGCATGCACTCTTCGTTGACATGGAGGTTGACAGCATGCCGTAATCCCATTCTGTCTGCACGGTACATTTGAAACAAGAGAGACGCTGACCAGTCCAAACAAACGTGTCACATTTCGGCTTCCAGCATGCAAGTCTTGCTCACATTGAATGCGTCACCAGAAGTGGCTTGTTTAAATGGGCTTGAGTAATCGCTTCAAAGACTAAGCACAAATCAGCTTTAGTTTTTTTTTTATGAATAACTGTGTTACAAGTGGTCTGTATGATAAATGATTCCAGATGTAGCCGAGATGCTGTCATTTTTTTCTATTGCAATGATTCTTGCGTTGTCCCAATCAATCTTGTTCTTCATGATGTCGTGTTCTGCTAAAATGTTTTTGCTGACACTCTCAATCTTTACATCACGGGCATGCCGCAGCAGACACTTCTTGTAGTTTCCCGACTCCCAAATATAAACAACCTTGCAGTCTGCACAAGGTATCCGGTAAACAAACCAGGGAAGTCCTCCCTGGGCAGGCGATCCTTCGCTCTCACAGGTTGATGGCACATCTTTTTTGGGTGGAATGTGTGCCACATGCACATCGTACTCACATAGGACAAGTGCCAAACATTAGTTTGTTCTAATATACGGTACAGGGACTCGCTTCATAGAGGAAAGAAGCAGGCATGTCAAGGTTCTCCTTCATAACAGTTAACATTCCATTGCGTTGATAAAGTAGAAGAGAACCAAGTTGGTCTAGTTGGTTGACATTCATTTGATAATGATTTAACTGT
>JALIZH010027418.1:0-12309 GCA_030522465.1 Rhipicephalus appendiculatus
GCTAAAGCCTCTTCTTTTCTGCGCACTAATCGAGTGTGCACAATTGAGCCGGTAGATAATAAAAGGTGTCACACGAAGCAATGCTGTTGCTTGGCTAACAACGAAAAGTTGATTTACGGTGAAACAGGGGGAACGTTTGATTGGGCTCTTCAGAAAGTGCTGTGGGTGGCAACCTCTGCTTACTCTGGCACTGACGCAAATTTGATGTCAGGAAGGACAAAACAGCTGCAGGATGGAACAATTCTGCCACATTCCGCCTCTGAATATATGCATATATTGAGCCGTGTTGAATGGGGCAGCGAAAGGCAGCCACGGTGTGCCGTGGTTACCATCCTCTGCCCTATTTAGATGTCATATTACTGGTAGCGAACATCTTATATACAAATAATCAGTTAGAACTGCATCTGCGCAAAGTAGCAGTTGCATTTTAAAATTTTATTATTGCATTAGTCGTCGAATTCTAGGCTCCATCTACGTCAGTTTGCATGCATATTGACAACGCCGTAGAACCCCAATGTATAATCAATAAAACACGTCCCAGAATGCTCTTCAGCAGTCCCATAAGAATATAATGCTCTCCAACTGTACTGCCTCCATTCCAATGCTCTCAAGTAGTTCGAACTACATGGTGCTATTAAAAGCCGGCAGATAGCACGCACTGTGGGAATCGATGTAATGCGAAGCAGCCAGGAAGGAGCAGATCATGCTTTACATAATTTGCATGTCATGTTTTACATGTTAGGACCTATCATTTATGTTCGTCATACAGTCACGTCGCGCAATACCAATTTTGGTGTATATCAAGCTAGCGAACTGGACGCAAGCGCTCCATGAGCGTGGCATGTAATTGGCGTTGTAGATGACACGCATGCCAAGATTTTCATGTTACGACCTGCCTACTTATATTCGTTATACAGTCATGTCACTCAATACCAAATTTGGTGTATATCAAGCCAACGAAACGGCCGCGAGCGCGCCATGAGCGTGGAATGCAAGTCATGTCGCTCATGACATGTCATGATTTCCATATTACCACTTGTAATTTATGTTTGTCATACAGTCATGTCACTCAATACCAAATTTGGTGTACCTCAAGCTAACGAAACGGCCGCGAGCGCGCCATGAGCGTGGCATGCAAGTCATGTTGCACATGACAAGTCATGATTTCCATATTACCAGTTGTCATTTATGTTCGTCATACAGTCATGTCACTCAATACCAAGTTTGGTGTATATCAAGCTAACGAAACGGCCGCGAGCGCGCCATGAGCGTGGCATGTAAATCATACTTTTCATGACAAGTTAGTCATGATTTTCATGATATGACCAGCCATTTATATTCGTCATACGGTCATGTTATGCCATACCAAATTTGGTATAAATCCCATTAACGATACGGCCAGGAGAGCACAAAGTCGTAGGCGGCTAGATAGATAGATAGATAGATAGATAGATAGATAGATAGATAGATAGATAGATAGATAGATAGATAGATAGATAGATAGATAGATAGATAGATAGATAGATAGATAGATAGATAGATAGATAGATAGATAGATAGATAGATAGATAGATAGATAGATATGCTCAAACTCGCCGAAGTTCGCTAAGAAATGCTTCGCATTTAAAAGTGTTCCAGAAAATGCCCCACATTGGGGGGTGAAAAGGATTTCGAATTTCAGCCGAACGTCGCCGACCGATGCTGCGTGGGGGGGATGGTTTGATGCGCCCAGCCTCTTTCGCATTCGCATTACTGCTTAGAGGGGAAGCGAAAGACTCCTTGGAATTGCGAGGCATAACGAGGAAAAGCTGGGAACGGTTGCCAGTTATTGAATTAGTTGATATGGAAAGTTATGTACGATTACGCCTCTCTTTCTGTGACTTTCTGAGTATGTTTCTGTGACTTATTTGGCATTACTGGTGCAGACGTGTAGCTTTGACCACTGCTGCTTGATGCTTTTATCGGATAAAGGAACTTACGTTTCTCTGTTATTTCTTATAGGTCTTTTTCACTTGATCGCTATTGAAGAGCCCCTGAGTAGCTCCTATTGTAAACATTGGGTAATAGCTAGCAACTGTAAAGAGACGTCTGTGGCGCGTTTTACTCAAAACACAAAAAAAGATTATAATAGATAATTATCAGACATGCTAGAAGAAAGCTCGCTGTTCGAACTTTGTTCTAGCCCAAGTCACATATCATGTGACATATAAGACACATACCATGGTTAGTCACATTTCATTACCGGGACGGCATGCGCGCGCAACTTGACAAACCAGTAGTGGTCATTCCAACTACCATGTCATGATGTAGATACCCGCTTCTTAGCTGCCGCTGCCTTTAGAAGTAGAGCTCCACGTCAAAAAAACGAAAAAAAAGGTATTCTGCCTTAAATATCGACCATTTCCGTGCAACGCAGTCGGGTGACGATTCGCAGACACGACCACACCCGATTTGACGCTTGTTTCTGTGCAATGGCGGAACCTTCAAGAGTTTAACTGAAAGGAGTCGTTCCGGTTCCGCCAGCGCAAAAAACATTTTGTCGCAATATCACTTTTTTTTAAGTGCGCAACACTTTAAGCGCCCGGGCTATTGTATCCTTCGTACGCTGTCGTACGCTGTCGTATGCTGTGTATGCTGTCGCCATCTAATGTCACTTGGCGTAACACAGGCACAACCACGTAAAGCATAGCCATCTATAGCTCAGCCATATATAGCAAGAGGATGGGAAAGGGAAGTGAGGCGGAAGTGGAGCGATGCGAGGTTGAGGTGGAATGGAGAGGGAGGAGGAAGGAAGTATGCTGTTGTCGTATGCTGTCATCTTATGTCTTTGTTTGGTGTCACGCACGCAAAACAATGTATAGCGTAGCCATGCATAGCAAGAGCGACGGCAAAGGGAAGTGATGGTGAGGAGGAGGATAGAAAGGAGGTGGGTAGAGGCTAAAGCATAGCATAGCCATGTATGGCATGCAGGCAAAACCATGTAATGCATAGCCATGTATAGCAAAATGTGGGAAAGGGAACCGGGGATGAGAAGGAGTAATGTGATGATGAGGAGGACGCATAGAAGGAAGGGAGAAGGAAGGCCAGCATAGTCGCGTATGGCGTCACGCCGCCAAAACCATGCGTAGGATAGCTCCGCGTATACCAAGGGGTGGGAAAGGGATGTGAGCGTGAAGGAGGAAGGAAAGAAGGAGGGGCGAAGATAAAGCATGGCATAGTCATGCATGGCGTTAGGCAGGCACAATCTTGAGCAGCATAGACATGTATAGCAAGTGGGTGGGAAAGAGAAGTGAGCGTGAGGACGAGTGATGTGAAGGTGAGTATGGTCGAAAGGAGGAAGGGAGAGGGTACAACAATGCCATGTATAATAATGGTGCGAGAAATGCAAGTGAGGATGAGCAAGGGTAATATGTGATCGAAGAAAATGGAAACCAGGAAGGAAGAAGGTGAAGCATAGGATAGTCAGGTATGGCGTCACGGTGGGAAAACCATCCATAGCATAGCAAAGTCACGTATATCAAAGGGCTGGGAAAGAGGAGAGTGAGGAGGATGGAAAGGATGAAGGGACAGGTTAAAGCATAGCGTAGCCAAGTATGGCGTCGGGCATAAGCTTGAATAGCATAGCTGTGAATAGGAAGGAGTTGTAAAAGGGAAGTGAAGGGGAGAAGAGAAAGGAAGAGGGGATAGAGTAATGCATAGCATAGTCATGTATGGCGTTGGGCAGGCACAACCATGTTTAGCACAGCCGCCTATAGCATAGATATGTATAGCAAGGGGGGTGGACCTTCTGCGGTGGTCTAGTGGTTATGCTGCTCGACTGCTGACCCACACGCAGCGGGATAAAATAGATGAAGGCGGAAATGCTTGAGGCCCGTGTAGTTAGATTTAGATACGCGTTAAAGAACCCCAGGTGGTCGAAATTTCCGGAGCCCTCCGCTATGGCGGCTGTCATATAGATATCTTCCTTAGGGGGTGTAAAATGCCAAGAATTAAAACGAGTTAAACCTCACTCAAGCTTTCACGCATTGTCACACGGGCACGAAACGCGCAGCTGTGGGTGCTTGTGGATGTGCGCAGCTTCAACCAGCTCGCACGCTCTTTTGTTCCTATACCTGAAAAAAAAACGAAATTTCGCCAAACAACCGAGTTCGCTTGTTTCTGTCTTTTTGTTTTTCCTGTGTTACGGCAACTTTTAATGTCTGTTTTGTTTTGCGTGTACCCGCAATGAAGTCACAAAGGGTCATACTAACTGGCCCAGTAAACCACGCTTCTGATATTCATTTCTGTATATACGGAACGCGCTCTGGAAATTCGTTATAAAGCAAACATCGATACAAAATAATGTGACCTTTGAAGTATTCTACCACCCCTGATCAAAAAACGCTTCATAGTGCAGCAGTTGCCGAAGAACATGCTGGCCCCCCATTCACGACGGTAGACGATCGGCCCGCGCCAGGAATCTTCACAGTGCTTACTATACGGACACATAGACTACTCACGTCCACGCGGTCAGATACAGAGCTTCCGGACATGCCTATGCCATCAATGTATCGGCGAAACGCACCCCCAGTCGATAAAGAGCCGACCACGGATATAAGCCGGCTCCATGCGCACACAAGACCCAAACCGAGGCCGAAGAAGCCGCCATAGCCCTTTGCCGCAATGGCCGGATTCGAAACAGTCATCAGTGACTCTAAATCTGCTATCATCCGATTTGCACGTGGCACGGTCTCCCCAACCACGGTGCGCATCCTCCGCCATCTGCCCCAAGTGGCATGCAGCACCTCAGGAAACACCGCCGCCAGCAGCGCCGATGATGAAGATCCCAGGTTCATCCAACTCGTTTGGGTCCCAGCGCACGCATGCAACCCGGGTAACGAAGCCGCCCACAGACAAAGCTCGAGGACTCGTACGCCGAGCGGTGGGCCAGACTTCGGACCACGACGGAGAAGCGAACGAACCACTCCTCTCCTTTGACGACATCACGCAGCACTACAAGCTTACAAGGCATACGAAAGCACCTCTCCACCCTCAGCTAAACAAACAACAAACCAACTGGTGGTGGCTTCAAACCCGCTCATTTGCTTCCCTGTACATCTATCCACACATCTACCCAGCCCTCTTCACATCTAGTTGCACCCTTTTCAAGACACAGACCGCGGCTCCGGACCACATCAACTGGGGATGCAGCAAGGACCCTCTCCCACCAGACCTCCTAGGGCAGTCACCGTCAAGTCAGGCCTGGGAGAGAAAGCTCGCGACCACAAGCCTGGACTGCCAGCTCCGGGCCATCAAACGTACTGACGAGCTGGTGACAAGCACGGCCTCACAGCCATCTCCGCTTGGGAATCCAACGGCTTTCCCTAATTAAAGTTGTTTACTACTACTGCTTTCCTTAATATGCCGAATGTCTCAGTTTACTTCGTGCCAACGGAAATGAGAGCTCTGTCGCAAATTACTGATTTTATTCTGTAGCTAAGTTTATTTATACATAAATTCCTCGTACAATGGCCTACTCTTTCGTCACATAGTATATCTCTTCTTTGCATAACAATAGCCTGGAGCTGCATGCGCTGATGAAATTACTCCGGAAAGACTCATAGCTAGCTGCCTAGCGGGTGTCAAAACGTACTTCGGTACAAAGCGACGGCTTTGAAACATCTGCTTCATTATGCAGCTTACAAAAGCTTGCCTGGAGGACCCTACTCTGCAGGCAGCCGCTGAGCTTAATAGTGACAAAGAGGATTTAGGCTTTTTTGTGCAGGCATAAATTAGTCAGCCCTTGAATATTTAAGCAATGCCTACTATACTAAAACACGGATCACGTTCCTACCAAATAATAAATGAAGCCATGTTGGGTTGCATGAAGCCAGGAAGTAACGATCCATATTCTCTAACCTTGCGCTGGAAGTAGCATTTTGATTTTTCTGTAAGGTATCGCATATGAATTAACTGTTACTTCTTTTACGTACACTTTCAGTGGCAGGAGCTCCCTCTTATTAGCTAAAGAATCTAGTACCTTCCGAATATAGTTAATAACTGCAGGGATTTCCAAAGTTTGTGACGATCAATATTTTTAAGGTTCCTCATCACATGAGATTGCCGTCGGCTCGTGCAGTTTATAATAATGCACCTGCCCCCCCTTATATGTGCAGAAAAGAAAGATTAACTTTATATATACAAAATAGAAAGTTTGACTTTCTTAAATAGGATTATTATACGTTAGGAGATGTCTCATTATCAGTCCTAGCTTCCTTAGCCGTCTTCAGCGAGAACATTTCGCAGTTGTGGGACACAGCACCCAATATTGCTCGGCAAACTAATTGTAATGCAAATTAACGTGCTTTGGGGGTCAACAGATTTTTCTCCGAATTTTATGAGACAAATATGCTAGTTAACACCGTAGCGTGAAGGCTATGGACACTTTCTTCAGTACTTTATATGGAAGATAAGAAACAAAAGATTGTAACAACAGAATAATGTAAGAAAGCGTTCGATTGTGTTTCTTGTACTCTGAGAGTAGTAAAATACTGTGAGAGTCGCCCGAGCACGCAAACAATTTTCGTTTAGGCCAGCAAAGAAAGTTACATGAAATACTTTCTCTTTTTCAAGTAATGACAAGCAGTTTCCCTAAATGATAGTTTTGTACAAAGCGCGGAGAAAGTCTTCTTTATAGTTTTTATTTTACGGAAAGCTTGTAATCGAAATTTTGGTATTAGCTAATAGTATCAACGAATGAAGGTGATATATCAAGTTTTATGCTACAACTACGTTTAACTATGTTCATCTGCAGAAAGACAGAGTTTGCAGTGGTTGTCCAACATCTATTATTCTTTATATGAAGTGGCTTCTGATCACAACATTTGGAGGTGTTTGCGAAACACGACAAGTGCCACTTCGTCGCGGTTTATTGAGTAACCAACAAGCCAGCAATACAACCCTGTAAAACTCTCCTTGGAGGTGAGTGAAGAATAGCTCTGAAAACGTTGTATGTGTACCACGATCATAACGACATCCTGTGTAGTGAAATGGAAACATGCAGGCGCCCTCACGTGCTGGGATTATGTAAAAACATTACCGTTTGCTTGCAGGAAATACGTGGGCCGGCAGCGCTTTCATCAGCTAGCTCTCAGTGCTATCCGTTGAACAGTGTGTCGCAAACTTAGTCTTCAAGGAAGTGTTGGAAGTTAGTTATGTAGTTGGAGCCGCCACGCGCTGAGCTCGCTGTGATTGTCCCGGAAGTTGCCCGCTGTCTACATACAAGACTGCATACGTCGTTTGAGGTGAACTTAAACAAACTGCACGCAGGACCGCTTTAACCACGCTTCGTTGAGCGGTTTCGTGTGTGGCGCCGGCGCACAGTAACGAATACCGGCAACAGGACGCGTAGATGGTGGCACACTATTCGCAACTTACGACGCGGACGCGGTAGGCTCGGCGCGCGGGAGTGTCCGTCGACGATAAGAACGTTGAAAGCTTCGTGAGAACACACTCCGAGAAGTTGCGGCGCTCTTCCCATTCATGTGACGGCCATCTGCGTGAATGGTTAACGTTGCTTCAGACAAGATTGTATACAGATTCTCATTGTGGCGTTTTGGGCGTATTTACGTTGTTCTGTCCACAAACACTCCGCATTTGGCTTCAATGTTAGTATTATGTTAAACTGAAATAACTTTATTCGGTAAAAGCAAGGTTGCAAGAGTTATGAAATGACTAGATGCAGGTACAGCTTCTTCGGCTATTTCTGGCCACCTGATTTTCCGGGCAGCTTCACGGGGGTTGAACGAAAGTGCGAACTGCAACAATTAGCACCGATTAAAAAAAAGGTGAAAATGTCGGATGACCTAACCTTTTAGTCAACAATGACGTAAGAAAAAAATTATTAAACGCGGTTCTCGACAGGAAAGCGGTAACGTGCGATTTCTCGAACTTCAATTTCCGTAACAGTAATCACTCTTCGCGAAGCCGCATACAACTTACAACTTTCGCGATGTTCAGAGGGTGGTTAAACCCGAAAAATTCACACGGGAAATCCCCTGAGGCATGCTATGAAATAATTTCGTCACATCAAATTATTCAGTAGCGATAAATGAATGAATGAAACTACTTCATTTAATGTCCAACGGAGTTTATTTAAGGTGGGTTATTAGAACAAGCCATTTTCACCAACCTTATTAACTTTCTTCAATTGAATTCCTTCTTTTTACACCAACTCAACATGCTTTTTGTAAATACTTCTCGGAAAAACTTTAGTGAATACTATAAATTAGAAAACGCAATGTTATATTAAATACTCGCTATTGTATTCCAGTCCTCGTCCTTACGCGGTATGTACTGCATCATCACAAGTTTTCTGTTCATTGCATATGTAACCGCTCCCATCTATAATGCCGCATGGCCCTTGTGGTAAATAAATTAAATTAAATATAAGGTACGGCAACTCTGACAGCCCCATAGCACTAACGTGCCCCGAGAATCACCAGGTGAAAACTGGAAAGAGGACACGATCTGAGTGACTCCACCTTAACTGAGCAGCTGACATGTGTTTGGAGCAGAGAACCGGTGACTCTGCTTCCAGCTCACGTTTGAGTGATCGACCAGTGTTTCTTACTCAAAATTTCAAAAAGGCTGCTGATTACAGTCCGAATACCCTCCGTGTCGGCGGAAACGTCACATGGCGACGACAGTCTCTGTTTTTATTTTCCAAATGGCACAAAGACGGGATTCAATTTATTGACTTCTTTTCAGCTTGTGCTACCGTCAGAAATTTTTTGCGATGCTAAAAAACCAAACGAGAAAAGAATTAAAAAAACAAACTTATTTCCCTGACATTAAAGCTCGAGACAGTGGGAAGTCGGCACTGTGAAAGAAAACTGCTGACGAAACGACAAAACAAAGTGAAATGCCCAGACCAACCTTGGGAAACACACACACACACACACGCACGCGCACACACACACACACGCACACACACACGCAAACACACACACTCACACACACACGCACACACACACACACGCACACACACACACACAGACAGACACACACACGCACGCACACACACACACGCCCACACACACGCAAACACACACACTCACACACACACGCACACACACGCACGCACACACACACACACACACACGCACGCACACACACACACACACACACACACACACGAATGCTGCCCTGTCCAAGTGTACCTGTCACTTAGAAGATTGAACAAGCAGGCACTGGAAGATCGTCTAATCCGAAAGGAGTTGTTCATCGGAACATAACAGCCCTGACAAGGGTGACCGGCTCTGTCTTCTGCATCGAGGCTGTCTACGGTAAAAATGACAGATGACAGATGTGGTGCTTCCCACAATTCCAGAATCGTTGCACGCAGCGCTGTCAGGCATCGAAAAGCATCGAGCAAAGTTGTATTCTTCAAGAATACTGCAAATTACAGTAGTTGGGGCACGTTGGTCTCGGTTTTGTTAGTCCAGTTGATGAACTGTGGATGCGATTGGATGCATCGAGATAGTGTAGACATGAACGCCAGAAACGTGGCGGGTTCAGCATAACGCTTATAAATTAATAAAATATTGTCAAATAAATAAATAAATAAATAAATAAATAAATAAATAAATAAATAAATAAATAAATAAACATGCGCAAGGGGAGCCAAAGTAGTGGGCTGCTACCACAGTAACAATTGTGTTCGCTCGAATTCTTCTCTAGAACAAATGCATACGCGAGTATTTAAGTGAAAGACAGTACACAAACTTGTCAGAGCGTGAGTGGTAGTTGCAGTTTGCTTTCTTTAGCAGGCTTGTTATCATGAGATCAATGACGGACACGTCGGCGCCACTGTGCTTGCTTTCGTATTCAGCGACAAGGCAAAAGTGGCAGAAAAAAGTTAATTTGCCTCGTTGACGACGTCACAGTGATATTTCGGTTTTATCCCTCTTTGACAGCACTTCATCAAAGCCCTTTCCCGAACTAGTTATAAATTGCAGTCATTTCGCATAAGGAACCGTGCAGAGAGCTCATAAAAGCCTTTTACAACTCCGTCTTCAAACACAGCGTTGATATGCTAACGACTGCAATACGAAAATTATACTAAAATTTTTGTTGCCTTCACTTCACCTTGCAGGGGCTGGATTTGAGCGCAAGCCTTTAAAATGGAGCCTGCCATCGCCTCTATATTTTGTATGTGAATAATCATTGCTCTTGTACAATAGAAAGAGCGAAATCAGGTGTTTTAAAGAATTCTGCACCGAATTTACAGCATAAGCGCGTATTTCCATCACTGAAGCAGCCAACTTACTTATTTACATGGTGCCTGCAGTCAAGACACACCTTTTCTTAATTTGTTTTCTTATTTTTGCTTTCCATCGTTATTATTTTTCTTGTTTTCGTCTCGGTACACACACCCCAGCAGCTTGTCAGGCAAAATTAAGGTGGAAGAGAAGCTCTTTCGCGAAATTTCTCGGCCGTGCTGTTTCTCCCGAATTACCATCACAATGCAACGCAAAGCAAGCGCACGAGGCCCGGCAAAACAAATTTGTGATGTCGTTCCGGTGGAATGCGGCACAAGAAAACGCACAGAAATTGAAAGGCCGCCCTTCGTAAACCTGTGTAAACACGTATGCGCGTACATGTATGGTTAAGTATTGCCAAACAACCTGAGCCAGTGATGTGAAAACTTGATGTGGTCGAACAGTATAGCATAAAAACTGAACACGCTATTTTTTCACTTGACTGTGAACGAAAAACACAGAGGTTTTTGCTTACCGCACAGTTGCTACCTGGTTTACTGTTCCATGTGTACCATGACTGCGTTGATCTTGTCCCGGTTGAAATATTTTGTTGCTGCTGAACAGTCCATTTTCCTCATTATAAACGAACTTGATCGCTGTAATATTTATGTATTTAGTTGCATACTTGTGGCAGTATTGCTCAATTTTATTGCTTTCTTTTCTCCGTTCAAGTTAGCTGTCAGACTTCGTGTTCCGCAGTCCTTTCTGTCACATTAGTGTTCATATTGCGCAGCTAAAAAACAAGGTAGCCTAGAAATAAAAACAGCACATCAGACATAAGACTAGTCAAAAGACCCAGACAAAGGCGCTGACAAAGGTGTGTCTTTTAATGATCTCTCATCCCTTGTGCTGCCTTTATATGTTCGTATGTCGTACAACTCGCCAAATCATGCACTTTAGAGAAGAGATTGCGCGAACATTTGCTTCAGTTTATTACAACGAGAATTTTCACCGCTTGTCCGCAGTAAGTACGGGCTACGGAGCAAACGAAACGGACTCAATCAAACAATAGAGCATCAACATTGAGATGATGGCACAGTTTTACGGCAGTACAAATAGCTCAAATCGAGAACAGCAAGAAAGCTCGTCCTGTCAGGTGAAATGTGGGAGACAAAAAAAAATTCTGGGAGTCTATCTGGGAGTCGATCTCATGCTCTGGGACTCGATTTGGGAGTCAATCTCATGCTCTCACAATCTGGGAGTCGATCTCATGGGAAGCAGTATTTGGGTAGCAACTTATACCGCCTTTTTTTTTATTAAGGCAAAAGCATTAAATACCTCATCAAACGAGAAAATTGACCGTTGGTGTCGCGCATCCGCGGCATCAACGCGAGTGGTACAAAAACACCATTATCAGGTGAAGACGTAACCATGCGAAGTCATCGTGACGTCAGTGATCGAAAAATTTGTTAGGTAATTGTGACGTCACTTAACGTGACGTTAGATGACATTCTCGCTTCGTCAAACGTGGGCCGATCACGGGAGCAGCTCAGTACGAGGTCAGGTGCAGAAAGCTTCCCATGCCTCTGATTTTGGGAGGCAGTGCAAAACCACTTTAGGAGCAAAAACCTTTCGGAGAGTGGGCGTGGTAGGATCGGTACATCGAGTGAGAAGAAAAAAAAATGTAAGGAGCAGAAAGATTGCAATGCCACCTATCCTGGAGGTAGTGCAAGACGATGTTAGGTGTAGACGGCTTTTGGAGCGGGCGGGGGGGGGGCGGGGGGGGCACATACATTTACTGAGAAGAAAAAGAAGTTGGCTTGCGCCTTCGCGTCCCCTTAGGCGGTTGCATATTTGTACACGCGATTTTTATTCTCTCTCTCTCTCTTTTTTTTTTTTTGCCTTGAGCCAGGAGTTTAAGATGGACCGACGTCTTCGTGCATTTCTAGTTGTTCTGGCTATATTGCGGGCGCATCAACTACACTGGCGCCCAAAGAGCACCCTATGGTAGTACGTAACGTCGACTCTATAACGTTAGAGCGCAGATCTCAGTTTTATCAAAACGAAC
>JALIZH010027419.1:0-20504 GCA_030522465.1 Rhipicephalus appendiculatus
TCTATTTCATTTATCTATGCACGATGTAATGGGTCCACTAATGGGCACATTGGCAGCAGTGGTTGCGGTCGTGAACAAGTCGCTAATCTACTGCTACTTTCGTCACAGGACTGCATATGCGGAACTAGCTACGAGCCGAAGCAAGGAAAGGATATCGCCTCTGCACGTGCATCACCAGCGGACCGTTTCGTCACGACAGTGATTGGTGTGCTGCGTCTGCCCTCTACCGGCCAAGTTCCCGCATATAAGCAAGCATCGCTGTCGCCGAGTCACAATTGGCAGCAGTGGTTGCGGTCGTGAACAAGTCGCTAATCTACTGCTACTTTCGTCACAGGACAGCATATGCGGAACTAGCTACGAGCCGAAGCAAGGAAAGGATATCGCCTCTGCACGTGCATCACCAGCGGACCGTTTCGTCACGACAGTGATTGGTGTGCTGCGTCTGCCCTCTACCGGCCAAGTTCCCGCATATAAGCAAGCATCGCTGGCGCCGAGTCACAATTGGCAGCAGTGGTTGCGGTCGTGAACAAGTCGCTAATCTACTGCTACTTTCGTCACAGGTTGGTCTCAGTTTCTTCACCCAACCATTTTTTTTTCTTTTTCATTGTATACCGTTGCCACTGCTGCCCATTCCTGTGCTGTTGTACATAATGCCGACGAATGCTGACTTGGCAAAAGAAATGGATAGTTTACGCGCTGAAATCGCTCGGATGCGTGACAGCCTTAATATGTTCAATGAACTTGTCGAGAATGTCAAGAAGCAGAATGCCGACCTTGTTAATGAAAATGAGGCTTTGAAGGATGAAAATAAACAATTGACACGAAGGGTTTCTGAACTTGAACAGTACTCCCGGCTAAATAACGTAGAAATAAAAGGTGTCCCTGCAACAAAAGGCGAAAGCTGTCTTGCGGTTGTTCAGTCCATGGGTGAAGCTGTAGGGTGCAAAATTGCACCTGAGGATGTCGACACTGTGCATCGTGTGCCAGCCAAAAAAGACACAAACATTATGGCACGCTTCTGCTCCCGAGAAAAAAAGACTGAGTTCTTGAAAAAAGTACGAAAGGCTCGCTTAACGACTGTGGCCCTTGGCTTTTCCCAAAACAGTCAGAAGCCCTTATATGCGAACGATCATCTCACGCAAGAAAGAAAACGGCTGTTTGCACAGGCACTTGAACTGAAAAAGGCAAAAGGCTGGAAACATCTCTGGACTGACCACTGCGTGATTAAGGCCAGAAAAGACAGATGACAGCCGCGTCTACCGTATATCTAGTGCGGGTGACCTTGCTGTTTTTTCCTAGTGTACTAGTGTTCTACTTGCCGTTGCGCACTTTAAATCTGCACAAGAATGTTTTCTTGTCATGCTCTGAAAAAATATTTCGGTGATCAAAACCCAAAACTATCACTGATACATTTCAATATTCGCAGCCTACGTAAAAACTACAACAGTCTCACTGCGTTTCTTTCTTTAATTAATCACAATTTCTCATTCATTTGTTTATCTGAGACGTGCTTGTCGCCGGATGATAGGAACTTGTACGCGCCATCAGGGTACAATGCAGAATACTGCTATCGAGCTACACCACGTGGCGGTGGATCCGCCATTTTTACTAAATCATCGTTGTCATACAAACGCCGCAATGACCTTGCGTTTTCTAATATGTACTGTGAATCTGTATGGTTAGAATTTGATAAGTGTGTTTTCTCAGTTGATGGCCGGAACACAGTATTAGGGTGCATTTATCGTTCACCAACATCTTCATACTCTGAGTTCTGTTCTCAGTTCGATAAGTTGCTGCATATTATAACAAATGAAAACAAAAATTTAATCATCTGCGGAGACATCAACATAAACATTATCGACCCTAGCGATCAGTCATGTTCTGATTATCTCGGATGTTTACATGGCTACGGCCTTGAATCTTTAATAAGCACTCCTACCAGATGTGACATGGCAGGATCTAATACGTTAATTGACCACATATTAACCAATTTCGCTACAGATAATGTAGAAGGAGTCATTGAGCACAGCATTACAGATCATTATCCTATATTTCTTACTTTAGGCAAGGACGATTATAAGGGTAAGGAAAAGAAAGAGAGGATACGGTTTGATTCTCAAAAATTTGTATCCATGGTACAATCAACAGATTGGACCGTCGTGATAAATGAATCCGGCGCTGAAAAGGCCTATCAGCTATTTTTTACTACAATTACTCAGTGCATCAACGAATGCACGACTACACATACCATAACTCATCATTTTAGTACTCCTAGAAAACCCTTGGATTACAAAAGCGCTACTTCGATGCATCTTGAAGAAAAACCAGCTTCACAGAAGAGTGAATTTTGAGCCATTCAACTTTGAACTTAGAGCTCGGTTCAAGAAGTATTCCAACACTCTAGCAGCCGCACTTAAGTGTGCAAAACGAGATTACTTTCAGAAAAAAATTCTGGATAATGGTAATAATACGAGGCGCAACTGGCAGGTCATAAACGAATTCTTAAATAATAAAAGTCGTGAACAGCTAACGAAAATTAAAACTGAAGCACAAACATACAGCCATCCAACTGATATCGCCAGTGCGTTCAGTGAGTACTTTAGCAGCACCTGTGATTCTCTCACAAATCCCCCATTACCAACCTTGCCCCGTCAGCCTCATTCTTTCTACTTGCGGCCTACGAGTGCAGATGAAGTTCTTCATGTTATATCTTCGCTCAGGTCTACGGCACCTGGTCTTGACTCTGTTCACCCATCTCACATCAAGTTAGTTTCTAGTGAGCTATCTCCTATCATTGCAGATATTGTTAACAAGATGTTTAAAGAAGGCGTGTTCCCGATTCCCTAAAAGTTGGTAGAATAACACCTGTTCACAAAAAAAGGTGATCGTGAACTCCTCAGTAACTACAGGCCCATTTGTATTCTGCCATTTTTTTAGCAAGATAATTGAGCGTCTTATGCATACACGATTAGTGTCCTATCTTACGAAGTTTAGTCTATTATCATCTAAACAATATGGCTTTCGGCCTGGCTATTCCACTGAGCTTGCGCTTCTAACCCTCACCGATAAAATAAAAAAGGCAATCGACCAAGGCTTTTTGGTTGGTGGCGTATTTATAGATTTAACAAAAGCGTTTGATACGATTAATCACAACATTCTTATATATAAACTTGAATCGTATGGCATAACAGGCCCACCACTTCAATTTATTTCAAGCTATTTATCTAATCGTACTCAAGTTGTTCAGATTGACGGTAAAGTTTCAGCTGCTAAGAAAGTAAATCAAGGTGTTCCTCAGGGCTCGATCCTTGGCCCGCTGCTCTTTTTGCTATTTATTAATGATCTACCTAATATTTTGTGTGCTACGGACTGTATCTTATATGCAGATGACACCACCATTTTTACTTGCGCTAAAGATATCGATGACCTACAACAAAAAATTAACGTTGATCTACATAACATAAGTTCATGGTGTCGAAAGAACATGTTAAGAATTAATCCATCGAAAACCGTTTTCATGGTCTTTCATTCCCAACCGACAGTGCTTTCAAAATCTATATCTGTACGTCTGGACGATAACTTAATACCAATGTCTGATAGCACAAAGTTTCTTGGTGTAGTTCTCGACAGGCATATGAAGTTCAATCTTCATGCGCAATCACTCATTCGCAAGATAACCTTTGGAATACGCGCCATAATCAAAACTCGTTCATATTTTCAGCCACACATTATCCATTCCCTTTATCACGCGCATATTCATAGCCATCTATCTTATTGCATATCAGCTTGGGGCAACACATATTTCACCCACCTCTGCCAACTTCAACGCATGCAAAATCAAGCACTTCGTCTCATGACATTCAGTCATTTCTTAACCAATGCAACTACACTTTATCACAATTTAAATATCCATCCTCTTCATCACCTCTTTCATCTGAAGTTATCAATTGTGATGTATATGCTTTTTCGTGGTATTGTACATATTGATGGCATTGTCGTGGAAAGCTTTGTAAATAACAACGTTACTAGGTTTTCTCAGCTTGATAATCGTCTTCTGCCTAAGGTTCGCACGAACTACGGTAGGTTCACCACCACGTTTACGGGAATCAAGCTGTGGAATTCCCTTCCTTACATCATTAAATCATCAACCACGGTACATGCATTCAAAAACCAAGTAAAGAAATACTTTTTGCAACAACTGTTTCCATCCTAGCAACTGATTTTTGTTTGGTACATGTTATATTGCTGTTTTGTTTTGTATTGTAATTTGCGATTGTTTTTCAATGTTACCTTTTTTCTTTTTGTCTGTTACACATATACGCATTTTCGCTTTCGGATTTTGTTTTTCGCGCTGTTCATTTTTCTTTCTACCGAAGATAATGTAACCACTGATTGATGTACATATTCTTTCCCGTTCACATCATGTATGGGAGCCCCCCCCCCCCCCCCCCCCGACAGTTTTTAACTTTGGGGCTCCTTGTGTATTACCAGTTTTGTATGCGCTTTTCTGTAAACTAATATCGTTGATGTTTAATAAACTTGAACTTGAAACTTGAACTCAACGAATATGCTATCCAGCGAGTTGGGTCGTCGCCCTTTAAGGCAGTAGGACGCCGCAGCGCTGAGGTCAGGCAATACTGTCAGGGGGTCGTGACGTGAACGAAGGCAGCAGTCCGCTTGTCCAAGGTGAAACTCTTTTATTTGGCCGAACTTGTGGCCGGGAAACAGGATGTCAAACACAGCAATACACATTGTCCATTGATAGCGGTGAACAGAGCGTCGGTCGTCGATAAACTGATCATCGTTGGCACGTGCCGTCTTTCATACATCACGCATTGAACTTTCCAGCCTTATCACTGGTGGCCGTGCAAGCTCTGGAATAAGCTTGACTGTTCGTGTCCTGCGCGCAATCTTAACAAAACAATCTACTACAATCGCGAAGCTTCTCGAACACTGAGGCGCGGTCTGCGAAGTGCATTGCTGACAGTCTTTGTGGGCGCAAACCGAATACAGCAAAATTGAAACAAGAAACGCTCGTGGCAATACCATTGAGTCTTCTGGAGGAGAGAATACACGACAACTTCCGGGGAGCTATCCTCGATGTCTTCATCTACAGGAGATGTCCACAGTCAATTTAGACTGAACGCATTCACTACTCGAAAAAGCGGTGAGCTGAGATGTTTGCTCTTGACCACACACCGAACCCGCCAGCACATTCCCAGCGTAAGAAGAGAGGTGACGAAATTTACAGAAACAGGAATCGTAAACTCTGAACTTGCATATGAGTGTGTCCCAGGTGTTTGAGAACGATGCAGGGAATGCGTGCCCACCTTCACAGATGCGTTAGACGGGCGGCCTCATTAAACCTAATTCGATGGCTTACATGATAAGAATTTATGATCGGCCTACGTGACGTACGCCCAAAAGCGGATGTGTGGGCGCTGCGTTTGTTGCGTTGAAGCGCATTCCGTTCCTCTCATTATTGTCGAGAGTTGTGAAAGCTTCGTGACATCAAAGTGACATTGCGGAAGAAGAACCGGAAACAGGGGGCGTGCTCACCGCCGAACTCCAGCCAACCAGCTGCGCCCGAAATAGACAGTCCACTATAGGTACACATCGAGAACTCTCCAGCCATAAAAAAAATGAAACAGGAGCATGCTGGGAACTGTGACCAGAGCATGGAGCATGAGTGGCGCCGGAGGAGGTTGGTTTACGCACGTGAGGCGCGCACGTTCGTGAATGTCCGTTTTTTTTTTCATGAGCTCACCGAGAAAGGGAAGAACAAGAGCATGATGCGAATTGTGACGCGAGACCGAAGAGGTACCGGCTTCACTAGAGGTTGGCTTATAGATGCTAGTCGCGCCGTCTCCTATTTTTTATCCCTCTATGGTAGAAGCGCATTCCCTTACTCTAATTTGAGTCGAGAGTTGGGAAAACTTGGTGACGTCAAAATGACGTTGAAAAGGAAGAACCGGAAAAGGGCACTCTGCCGGCGGAACTCCCACCAATCAGCGGCAGCTGAAATGGAGAGTCCATTACATGAACACATCGAGAAGAGCTCCCCGGTAGGGTATTTTATGTCCAGATTCCCTGTTCGTGTTAAAATAAAAGACTAACGGCGGCGCGCCGCAATTATTGCGCGGCGGCGGCGGCGCGGGCGGCGTGAGCAAAAACAGGCGGCGGCGGCGTGGCGCGGCGGCGCACAGCTCTACTCAGGATTGATTTTCGGTGAAAATCTGTTCAACCCATCGATTAAAGTGTCAAGAGAAAGGTATTTAAGAGGTGATGATGAGACTTCATTAGTGATAGATCTAGGCAATTATCAAGTGCGGAAAGATAGATAATCAGTAAATTATTCCACGATATTATTGCAATGTACTAAATGAAAACATAGACTGAGAGGCTGAATAAATTTAGAATGCCTTGCTTGTTGGCAATTAGAGGCTTTGTATACTAATTAAAATGAATATTCATTTTAATAGATGAGCTGTTTAAGCATTTCGTTAGGCCGTGCGCGTCGCGGACAGAAAATGTGCCTAGCTATGACGTCAATGAGCGATGTCAATGTAAGCTTAGCCAACCTAATTAAGTCGTGCCGCGTTAGAGAAAGCTTAATTAGGTCGAGCTTAATGAAGCCGGCTCTAACTAAGCCGATCATGATTAACCTGTATCCAATTAGTTCAAGTCAAATAGGCCAAGCCTTATTATTATGAACTTAAGTAAGGCTAATTTAATTTAATTGTTAAGGCTAATTTAATTTCATTAAGGTTAATTAGGTCAATATTACTTAGGCCCATCTGAATTAAGCTTTGCGTAACTGATGGTAATTAGCTTGAGGCTCATTAAGTCGAGCTTAAGTGAGCCAAAACTTTTCGGGACGATAAATGTGATAACCAACTGAGTTGTAGTGGCGGTTATCCCCCCTCCCACTTTATGTGGTATATATGTGAATTTCAACCTGGGAGTGTAGGTCAGCGCCGCTACTAGCGGTGATGGCGAGTGTGGAACGCACTTTTTCTGCCCGTTGGCGTCACGTTGCGCGTGATCTTAATACAAGCTGTCAGCTGAACAATGCTCAATTGGTAGAACATCGGATGGGTTATCCGAAGGTCGCAGCTTCGCTCCCTGCCAGCGGCAAGTTATCTTTTCGTCCACTTTTCTTTCCTCGCATTTACATTACAATTACCACTAATAATATCCCCTATACTTTCCTTGGCATGATTTTTTGTTAAAGGGACACTAAAGGCAAATAACAATTTGCGTAAGAGTGAAAGATCAATGTTAGGGAATGTCTAAAACGGCAATATTATCAACAGCAGTTCTCTACTAATCGAGAAATTAAGGTAAATATACCACACCACGTGCGTTACGAGTGGGACATCTAGGAAATGATCCCAATGACGTCACAGGGTCCGCCTACAATTAATCACTGGTAATCAAACCAGCCGCAGTAAAAAAAGAACCTTCCGTGCATTACAACACGTAATAAAACGCTGCTTGTTCGTTTCTGTTTGATTCATAGAAAAAAGAACCGCCTGACGTTACTATGGGGAGTGGCGCGAGTTGTTCAAAAGTTACGTTTTCGCCTGGATAGGCTGGATAGGTGGTACCATCTAGCGGGGCCCAGTTGAACCCGGCCAACACAGACATCCACTGCGGCAAGCTTCAATGGCCGTTGTTGCTGCTGTGGCTCCTGATACTTTCGCTCTGCTGCTACTATAGTGTCGGCGGCCGCGCAGTAAAGGCGGGCAACGTTGGGCATGGTAACTGTGACGTCTAAAGGACCGCTTTCAGGCGGGTGATTTGAAGTGCGCTAACGCCATGCGGACCACTAAAACGTGACTTTATTTCAAAATAAGTATTTCCTTGGCACGAAAGTAGCACTACGAGGTTTCTGGACCGCTATTTAAGCAACCAACGTCTACTTAATATTTGCCTTTAGTGTCCCTTTAATTCTCATTAATATTGCGTCTAACAAAGAAAATCTAGCCCTTACAATTTCCACTTCTTTCCTTCATTCATAGCGAGGGTCTCGTTCTGGAAGACTTGATGCCCTGAGGTAGTATGTGAGGGAATATTGTTCAGCTGCCAGCTCATAATAAAATCACGTGCTACGTGACGCCAACAGACAGAAAAAGCCGAACCCGACGCTCTTAGATATTTCTTTTTCTTTTAAACCGCGGCGGGTGGAGTGACCCCGTCTGCGTTTTCTGCCACGCGGTGGCGTCTGACCCAAGGTGTTCCTGGCGTTTTTTTTTTCGTTTTTTTTTTTGTCGTTCCACATCACGAGTGGGTACAGAAAGGGCCACTGTTTGTGCGCGTCTCAAGGGTAGTTTTCAAATTGAAAGAAAATGTTGAAGCGTTGCGTGATAGAAAACACGCTCAAGCTCCTTCGAGATCTGAGTACCGCCAACGGCAAATGGTGTATATAAAAAATCCACGCATCTCCGTGAAGTGAAACATGACGCGTGGGCGAAGCACTGGGGATCGTTCTTACCCTAAATAGCCCATGACATTGCCACTGCATCCCGAGCTCTCGCCTACGGCGTAGCTTGCTGTCTCCGTAGTAGCAGCTTGTCGGCGTTGCCACTGCTTCGCGTGATCTCGCCACCGGGGTAGCTTGTTGTCTGCGTGGACGTTGCCCTTCGCGGGCGCGAGCGCGTTCGCGATCGTTTTCATCCATGGCAGCAAGATAATGTGTGGTCTGGAACACGCTTATTCTTCGTCGTCATCAGCGTCATCGTCACGACGTATAGTGGGTACCTTGCATCGTCATCAGCGTCATCGTCATCGTGAGCATAGACAACGGACAATCCTAGTCCCTAACGTGCTTCACCCCTAATAGCTCGCCGTTATTACGCCGGGACATCAATGGCGCGGGGCTTACTTGTCTAACAGAGCGCGATGCGGAGCAAGGGGTCGCTGGTTCGAATCCCCGGTCGAGTGCTTCGGAATTTTTTGTTATGATGTGTTTTTCTTTGTGCCTGTTATATATATATATATATATATATATATATATATATATATATATATATATATCCCGGATATGACGGCGACGGCGGCGGCAAAAATCTGCCAGGAGTGTCCATATAGTTGCTATCGCAATAAAAACGCGTGCTTGGTGTAATATCTAATATCTATTATAGTACCATACCTCATTCACATTGGTGACGCCTCTGATAAGAAAAGTACTCACTTTTTTCAAAGAAAGCTTGTGGTTCACAGGTTTAATAATAATAATAATAATAATAATAATAATAATAATAATAATAATAATAGGGTCACTCTCTCACGTGACATCGCGGTTTGTCTCTACCGCCCATTGCTCGAGGGCTCCGCTCGCCTTCACTCAAAGTCCGTTGATTTAAGCCGTTGATCAAGCTACCGTCCGTCCAGTACGCCAGCGTTCAATGAACACCTTTACAACAACAGTAAAAAACCGGCAGATCCCACGCATTGTGGGAATCGATGTAATGTGAAGCAGCCAGCTAGGAGCAAATCATGCTGTACATGGTATGCGTGTCATGATTTACATGTTACGACCTATTATTTAAGTTCGTCATACAGAAATGTCAGGCAATACCAATTTTTGTGTATATCGAGCTAGCCAAACGGCCGAAGCGCACCAGGAGCGTGGCATGTAAGTGGGCATGTACAGTCGCGCTCAATATGACTTGCAACACGGCAGCGCGTGGCCTCACGGGTTCAAAGGTTGCGCATGGCTTCAACTTTTTTTCATTTCAACTACTAATCATTATTTTCTTTGGGATCATACCCAAGTGCGAGAAACGCGTTAAGTAATGGAAATAAGGGCTAGTGGTAGCCATGCGCGAAACTTTGAACTCGTGAGGCCACGCGCTCCCGTGTTGCAAGTCATATTGAGCGCGACTGTACATGATATGCATGTCATGATTTTCATGTTACCACCTGCCACCTATGTTCGTCATACAGTCACGTCACGCAATACCAAACTTGTTTTATATCCAGCTAGCGAAACGGCATGAGCGCACCGTGAGCGTGGCATGTAAATCATGTTGTACATGACATAGATTTCATGATCTTCATTTTACAATGCCATTTATGTTTGTCATACAGGCACGTCACGCAGTACCAAATGTAGTGTATATCAAGCTAGCGAAGAGGCCGGGAGCGCGCCATGAGCATGGAATGCAAGTCATGTTGCACATGACATATCATGATTTCCATATTACCACTTGTCATTTACGTGCGCTATGCAATCACGTCACGCAATACCAAATTTGGTGTGCATCAAGCTAGCGAAACGGCCGCGAGCGTGCCATTCAAGTCATGTTGCACATGACATGTCTGATTTCCATGTTACCACTTGTTATTTATGTTCGTCATACAGTCACGTCACTCAATACCATATTTGGTGCATATCAAACTAGCGAAACAAGCTGCGAGCGTGCCATGAGCGCGGCGTGTAAATCATGTTGTACGTGACATGCACGCCATGATTTTCGTATTACCATCTGTAATTGATGTTGGTAATGCAGAAATGTATCATACCGATGTTTGGATATATCAAGTTAAGGAAACGGCCGCAGCAGCATCATGACCATGGCGTGTAAACCATAACGTTCATGACAAGTTAGTCTTGATTTTCATTATATGACCCGTTATTTATGTTCGTCATACAGTCGTGTTATGCCATACCAATTTTGGTAGAAATCCCATTAACGATACGGTCTGGAGAGCACAAAATCCTAGATAGAGATAGATAGATAGATAGATAGATAGATAGATAGATAGATAGATAGATAGATAGATAGATAGATAGATAGATAGATAGATAGATAGATAGATAGATAGATACGCTGAAAGTCGCCGAAGTTCGGTAAGAAATGCTTCGCATTTAATAATAATTTATAGGAATAATAAATTATTATTATTATTGTTAATATTATTATTAAAATAATAATATTATTATTATTATTATTATTATTATTATTATTATTATTATTATTATTATTATTTAAACGACACATTTTCTTTGAAAAAGTGAGTACTTGTCTTTATTAGAGGCGTCACTAATGTGACCGAGGCATGGTAAACTATAGATATTACACCAACCACGCGTTTTTGCAGCAGTGCCTGATTTCATAGTATTCCACAAAAGAGCGATATGTTATAGCCTGAGAGCGCTAAAGAGCTCGTTTTGCAGAAAATCTAGTGTCGCCGCTGGTGTCGGCGTCTTTCGTTGTGAGCGAAAAATAAGCGTTGCTCGTGGGCGAAAGTTCCAGATATATGCAAGTAAATAAACGATATCAACATTCAGCTCGAGCGGAAGTCGAACCCAGGACTTCTGAATGGAAAACAGGTGTTCTACAACATGACGACGCCGGTGCTTGAAACTGTTTCGAAAAGAAAAACCTATAATAATGTCATGTAGTGTGAGGAGCCCCCTTAACGCATGTAATGTTCCGTAGGCAGAAGCGTAGAACCGAATCAGCGTCAAACATTTGAATATCACAACGAGTGGTTGCTTTAAAGACTCATCAATAAACGCATCATGCAAGTATTAAATTGGTACCGGCGAATGACCTTTTAAGAAACATTGCGATGTAAAAATCTGAGCACGCTGTTCTTGAGCAGGACGAGCAAACAAACAATGACACAAGTAGC
This sequence comes from Rhipicephalus appendiculatus, assembly GCA_030522465.1. Taxonomy (NCBI): domain Eukaryota; kingdom Metazoa; phylum Arthropoda; class Arachnida; order Ixodida; family Ixodidae; genus Rhipicephalus; species Rhipicephalus appendiculatus. Next base: position 11,647 of record JALIZH010027419.1, read on the forward strand.
AGCAAGGAAACCAGGCGAGCGCTAACTTCAAACTCGCTTGTACGCATGCCTCGTTCTAAATAAAACGGGCCGAAACAGCCGGGTCTCAAACCAAGACCTCATGCCGCTGTGCAGACCGCATAGCCAGCGAAACAAACAGGTGGGTTTTACAGTCAAGTAGAGAGAGAGAACAACTTTATTAAAAATAAACGAACCCCAGTCCGGGTCCACTAATAAAAAGCAAGGCTTAGCCATCAGACAGGCCTAAAAGTTTTAAATGTCCCAGTAGTGCCTTCATGATGTCTGGGGAGGAGTCCGCCAGCCACTCCTCCAGGGTCGCAGGTCTTAGATTGGTGGGTATGTGTTTAAGGCTCTCGCCCATGGCTGCACGGCCGCTCGGACAATCCCACAGAACGTGAGCGTTATCCGGGTAGCCACCGCATGCCACGCAGGCAGGAGACCCGTCCTTGCCTTGTATGTAATGCTCAATGTGGGGTGTCATTAAAGAGTGAGTTTGGGCGCGCCTCATCAGGGCTGCCTCGCGTCTCGTCATGGAGTGAGGTGGATCGGGATAAACCCTGCGGTTGTTGCGCATCTCGTCTAATCGTTCGCGCCTTTCTAAACGCGCCATAGCGAGTAATTCGGTTCGTTTCAGGGAATCCGGCCACCACAGGGGAGGGCCCGGGAGACTTACACGGGACATGGCGTGTGCCACTTCATTCCCTCTGATCCCCGAGTGACCAGGTATCCACTGTATTCGAACACGTAACGAAGGGTGGGCTTCTAAGTGCTTCGTTAGTGTGCTGTAATGCGCGTCTGGAATATCACCTGTCGCGAAGGCTCGACAGGCTGCCTGGCTATCTGTGCGTATCAGTAAACAACGGGCATTTGGGTTGGGTACGGTAGCTGCCTCTACTATGGCCGTGATTTCTGCTATGCATTGCGTACTGATGTTATGATGGAAGCCCCATGACAGTGGTAGTCCATCGGAAGCTATGCCCGTTCGAAAGCCCTCGCCGGTCTGAGACGGAGATGCGTCCGTGTACAAGATCCACTCTCCTGTGGTTTCTTGGAGATGTTGGACTCGCGCTTCGCGTCGTCCTGTTTGTGTGTCTCGATCCATGTGCCGCGGTACTGGTTCGACGGTGATCTGGTCGAGCGTCGCCCATGGGGGCCGGGTTGCTTCAAATGCGACAGGCGGCGATATATCATAGCCCAATTCACGAAGCAGAGCGTATCCTTGTGCGGATAGTTTGAGGCGTGTGAATTGTGCTTCCCGATGAATTTGCGCCAACTCGTCGAGGTTTGGAAGGATAGCCGTTCCTCGTACCCTGTCAGACTTGGCGTATTGAGGGGTACCCAATATAGTGCGCGAAATCTGACGAAGTAGGGTCTCGAGCTTGGATTTTTGGGTCTTGGTAATTTCAATATATGGATATTGATACATGACGCGGGGAATAGCGAGGGCCAGGGTCATGCGCCTGAGTTGGTGTTCTTTGATGCCTCTCAGCTTGCGCGTTGTGCGTTTCAAGAGACGGTGAACTTGCTGCAACTGTTGTGTTGTATGTAGAAACCACTGCTTTGACTTGCCGTCGTCTTGCAACCAGAAGCCTAGAACCTTTATGCAGGGCTTCCTCGGAATGGGGTCATTCTTTATGGAGAGTGTAACGAGTTGCCGGTCTTCCTGGGCTCTTGGAAGTTTCCTGTTTGTGACTACGATATACTCGGATTTGGCACTGGATAAAGTGAGCCCTCTTTCTTCAAGGTATCGAGCAGTAGTGTCAATGGCCGACTGTAGCGCATGTTGTATTTCTGATGGGGAACCTTTTCCGGCCCAGAGGGTGATGTCATCCGCATATATTGTAAAATGAACGTCTGGTACAGATCTGAGATCGCGCGTCAGACCATTGAGAGCGAGGGAAAAGAGGGTCGGTGACAAAATTGACCCTTGCGGCACGCCTCGTTGGAGGTACCGCGTGCGTGCTTTTACTTCGTTTACCTGCACGGCAACTGTGCGGTCGGTAAGAAAATTTTTGACGTAGTTGTATAGCTTCTGCCCCGGTCGGATCGCCCTGAGTCCCTCAAGAACCGCTGCGTGAGTGACGTGGTCAAAAGCACCCTTGATATCAAGGCCAACTATGGTGCGCATTTGAGAGGTGCTGTATTCGGTGTACACATCCTGCAAAGCAAGCATCGCATCTTGCGTAGACATGTGTTTTCGGAAACCGATGACGCGTGGGTCAACCGGACAGGTTCTGTCCTGCTGCCATAGTAGTCGCGTTAACGCCATGCGCTCCATAAGTTTACCTGGACACGACGTCAGCGAAATCGGGCGAAGATTCGCAATTTCATTTGGTGCCTTATTGGGCTTGGGAATGGGAATGACCGTGGCCATTTTCCACTCTGCGGGTATATTGCCTGTTTCCCAAATTTGGTTGATGGTGTCCAGAAGAAACTGCAGTTGAGTTTCAGGGCAAATTTCTTAGCATCTTATTGCTTATCCCGTCCCGGCCTGGCGCTGTGTGCCGTTTGCAGGCGTCGATGGCCATTCGCAGCTCCCCCCATTGAGAAGGGGCGGTCGAGATCGGAAGGAGTGTGGTCTTCTAATACCGGAAGAGGATGAGTGCAACAGATGGTCGTAGCCGTTGGAAAGAAGTGGTCAGCGATTTGTTCAGCCAAGGTGTCCGAGTCAATCCCTTTCTTGAGCTGCAGTACCTCTAGGTGGTTCTTTCGTTTGGGTTGCCCAAGCAAGGTCCGAAAAAGAGTCCACGCTCTGCTCGTGTGTAAGTTGTTGCCTGCGTGCTCACAGATATCCAGCCAATTGTCGGTGGCCAACTTGTCCGCGTACTCTTGCGCTTCTCGCGTGATCCTTTCTATGCGGGATTTCAGACGTTTGTTTAGTTTGTTCCGTTTCCATCTCCTAATTAGCGCATGCCTTTTGTCCCAGAGCGCTACAAGGTGTCGGTCAATTTGTGGGTTGTCATCGTTGCGTTGAACTGTTTTGGTGGTTTGTCTATGTGCCATAAGGAGAGAGCGGTTCCAATCGTCAAGTGTCGCCGTTTTTATTTTTGTACAGACCCTGCGAAAGGCGTCCCAGTCTGTGAGCTCCAGCGGTATTGAGTAGTACCCACGCCTGGGACCTCTTTGTCGATTAGGTAAGGGAATGGTAATTTCGAGGATGCAGTGATCACTGCCGAATGTTTCACCCAAATTGTGCCAGTCCGGTGTCTTCTTTGTCCTGCTCCATGCCAAATCTGGATTGGTGTCACGTTGCACAGAATTACCGGTTCTAGTGGGTGTGCTCACATCATTGAGAAGAGAGAGGTGGTGTGTGTGGGCCAAGTTGAGAAGGGTGATCCCGGCCTCCGAGGAGGCATGGTATCCCCAGTAGGTATGACTGCTGTTGAAGTCGCCTGTCCATAGGGTGTCCGATTTTTCAAGTTGCTTGAAAAGGTTGTGCCATGGGCTACGGTGCATTTTAGAATTAGGTAGGCGGTATGTATTGATGATGCTCATGTCGTACTGTCGGAAAAATCTACATTTCAATAAAACGCTTTCTTCTTTGGCATTATTCAGGTAGTCGAGAGGTTCCTGCACAACGGTGTGTTGGTCCGATACTAGCGTTAAGGCCATTATACGGTACGTGACTTGTGCAGTTCCATGCCCACGTTTTTGTGGGATGCTAGGATCACTATAGGTTGTATAGCCAGGTAAGGAGATCAATGCTAATGGTTCCTGGAGAACTATGACATCTGGTTTACGTGGGGATTGCGTGATGAAATGTAAGAGAGAGCTGCGTTTGCGGCGAATACCTCGACAGTTCCACTGCCACACGATAATCCCCGCGGTGGGCTGTGACGAAACATGCTGAGAATTACTCGACGTTGCCATTATTAGTATTGACGTGTTTATACGGGTGGGCATCGTCGCGAGCTGTACCACGTCTACGCGTAGTCCCTGCGTTTCTGAGGAGCTCAAGCGATTGCGCGAGCGCTGCTAGTTGCTTGAGGATCTCTACTTGTTGCGTCTGTATCTCGTCTTGCTGCTTCTTCAGAAGGTTCAGTTGTCTTTCTATTGTTTCTAACCGCGTATCTGTCTCGGCCTTATATGCAAGAAAATAATGCGGTGGTGCTGATACCTGTGGACCAGCGTAAGATGGAGTCGAGGGGGGATGACAGTGTAGGGGTGTTATGTTTGCTGGCACTGCGACCCAGTGGAGTGAAGGACGGACTCACCTTGTCCGATGGAGACTGCCTTGGCTGCTTGTGCGGGGGGTTCTTCGGAAGACGCTGGCGGCTTCTGGGAGAGGAGTGCCCGTACATAACTTGGGGTTTTCGGCTTTGGTGGCAGTGGCGGTGGCGCCGGTCGTTTCGTTGTGTAGCCTGGCAGACTGCCAGATCTGGGTCGGGGTTCCGGTTGTGGGTCCGGTTGTGGGTCCGGTGTGGTATCTTGTAAAGCTGAAAACCGGTTCTGGAGCGGCAGAGATGGATAGTTTTGGTCGTTCTTCTTTGTTGGTTTAGTTGGTCGACTCTGGCTTGTTTGGCTCTTCTGAGGCTCAGCAGAGTCAGTTGGTGTGCTCCTGAGTCGTCTTTTTTCCGCGGCGATGCGGGCGAGCTTGTCGGCCTGCTGTTTCTTGGGACACCGTGGGTCGCGAGCCCCGTGTGGTCCCTCGCAGTTGAAGCACTTAAGTTCACATTCGTGCGCTGTACGTTCGGGTTGTTGGCCGGCAGGGAACTGTTGACCACATGTCTCGCAACGAGTGAATTCATGTGCCGTGGGACATACATCGGCGCGGTGGCCTATGGTTAAACAAATGGTGCATTGTACAGCGCGAGGGCGAAAATGTTGTGTTTTTGTGAGCCACAGGCCCATCTTGACTTCCTTGGGCACCGTAGCACCCTTCACTGTGAGGAGTATAGTCTCTGACTGGCCTATTCGGCGTGCTGCAAGAATCTGCCGGTCTTCGATGCTAATGATGCTGAGAAGCTGGTTGTCAGGGATATCCTTGGGAAGGCCATGAACAACGCAGCGTGCGTGGTGTGCTTCGGCTGCCACATAGGCGGTCACGTCGTGGCGTTTTCCGTTAAGCGTCAGTGAGCGCAAGCCAGCGAGTTTCTGCGTCGCTGATTCTCGCCCGCTTGTCGCCGCGACAAGGTTCTGTAGCGTTCTTACTTGTATGTTGACGTCGCGCACCTCAGACGCCGTGAGTCCAGCAGCGACGCCGATGGCGTTGGTGACTTGATAGGTCGGATACTTTGCAAGGTTGAGTTGTGTGCCCAGTCTCAAGATGATGGTCTGTGGGCTAACGTGGCGTCTCACAACATGCACAGGAGTGGCTTGTTGATCTTCAAGCTGGTCATCCATGGTTGTTTCGTCGTCCATCACGCCGGAACGCAGGGTCGCGTTTTCCCCCCTGCCGCCGGTGAGGCTCCGGCGGTGAGGGTTAGCGAGGCTGCCGTGTCGCAGGTGCGGGAATCAGCATCCAAAACTAGAGTACACTGCTCCGACATACCCTACATGATGTCCATGTGGTGCCGGAACACTGGTCGTATCCTTGAGAAACGTAGAGCGTCGTAAATCCAGTGACTCGGGTATTTCGGGCGAAAATCGCAGAGCCGTGGCGAGGCGCGTCTTGTCGCCTCAAGCCCCCTGGTGGGAATCCACAGTCAAGTACATCCAAACATTATCGGGTGTTTTACGTCCCAAAACCACGATATGATTATGAGGGACGCCATTGTGGAGTACTCCGGAAATTTCGACCATCTGGCGTTCTTTAACGTGCACTGACATCGCACAGTATACGGGCCTCTAGCATTTCGCCTCCATCGAAATGCGACCGCCGCAACCGGGATCGAACACGCGGCTTTCGGGTCAGAATCCGAGCACTGTAGCCGCTACACCACCGCGGTGGGTAATTTGTTTCATTACGCTTTCACGAACAGTTAGCAAAGAGGTGAAGACGAGATGTAAGCATGCCATGTACATAATGAAATGCATTATTTCGGACGTCTTTTATTATGTGCTCTAGAAACGTAAATAGCGTTGTTTAAATTTAGGTGTCGTATTTAAAATGCCTAAATTCAGAAGGTCATTGAGGAATCTCGTCCCTGTAATCAATTTTGGCCTTTATTTATGCTCCTTCTTGAGCTCTGAAAAATATTGTCACTGGCAGTGAATATGGCATGACCTGTTGCTTTCACTCTATAGCGCAAAAAAAAAAAAAGAAAAATCCTTTGTAAAGTGACGACAACAAGTATTAGGGACATCAAATCTGTCTCTGCATATTATCAAACCGTAACCACGAACTCATAGGCTGGTATTATTTTCTTGAAATTAGCTTTCTTAGATTACGAAAACGGCGGCGACGAAAGAACGTCCTTACTTTGTTTAAGAAACCCGTGGGGGCCGACGGCGATACAATCGGACGAAATATATTGAAAAGGACGAGAGGATGGACAGCACGCCCTTTCAAAATAAGTGCTTTTCAAGCAACGCCAAGTAGATAGTGTGCACGCATTCATTGCTAAATAACTGCCGATTCACGATCGAGCAGCCAGCCGACCGCTCGTCGAATGCCTCGCGCTTATCAGTCAGCGATCACGGTTCACTCTCCGTGGCGATAGTCGATAGCGTTCTTCCTTTTAAATGCGAATGCATTTCATAGTCGGGCTATGTCAGGCATCCGGCGTTGGCGTTGGCGTTGTCCGCGGAGGAGGAGGAGGAGGATAGGTTGAGGAGGTGTGCGCGCCGGCAGGTGTTAGATGTGAAGCATCTTATGGCGAAGCTTAATCCGGTGGTGGTGGTGTACGGCGTGACCGCCCTTACTGCGCATGCGCAAACCCTTTCAAAAAAAATAAAAAACCTCCTCTCTCCCTCTCTCTCCCCTAGGCATCCCTCCCCGCGGCAACCACACCCTCACTGCGCATGCGCCTCCCCTCCTCTCTCCCCTGCTACGCTCCCCCCCTCTCTCCTCTAGGCATCCCTGCCCGCGCCGTCCACACTCCCACTGCGCATGCGCGTCCCACCTCTCTTCTCCTCTCCTACGCTCCCCCCTCTCTTCTCTAGGCATCTCTGCCCGCAGCGTCCACACTCCCACTGCGCATGCGCGCCCCCCTCTCTCTCTCCTACGCTCCCCCCCTCTCCCTCTCTCGCCTCGCGACGCCGACACAGGCAGCGTCTGCTAGCGAGTTTCTTGATTGAAAAAACCTACTGCTCGCGCTGCACAACCATTCACTGGCCACCCCGTATATATGGCAATGAATCTTGACCTCCAAGGTGGTGCCGGTGGGAGATTTCTCCTGTGCGTTGTTGAACAATAAAAATTCGCAGCGTGCGCGTTAACTAAAAGCCGTCTGCGGCGGAGCTCGGCGGAGCTATATATGAAAAAAAAAATTTAAAAAATAAATAAAAAAAATTAAAAAAAACAAGAAAAAGCAGAAAAAAAAGGCGCTGCGCCGTGCTCCCGACCGGGCTGCAGAAATTAGGCGCCTTTTCCTTCTTCGAACCACAACCACCATATATAAATGGAGTGAAGCGCGCGCGAAATGCATTCGCATTTCCTCACGATTTCCTTCGGGGAGGTGGGGGCATTTTTTTTAGGGGTGAAGCTCTTTAGGGTGAGGGTCTGTCCCTCCTCTGTAGTAGTAGTAGGTAGGTAGGTAGCCACGTGTAGTGGAATGTACCCACTCCACGTGATAAAGATGACGATGACGCAGTATAGTGGAATGTACCCACTACACGTGATAACGATGAAGTGCAAGCGCGTTCCAGTATAGTGGAATGTACCCACTACTCGTGATAACGATGACGATGACGCTGATGACCATGACGTATAAGCGCGTTCCAGACCACACATTCTCTTTCTGCCATGGATGAAAACGATCGAGCTTCGCCCACTATCATCATTCACTTCGTGGATATGGCGTGATTTTTTTAATGTGTATTGTGGTTTTGTCTGCCGAGCGGCATGCGTCATCGAGCCAATTTTCAAAGTTGAAGGTCTGTACGCCACGTGGCGTGAAAAACTGAACTAAAAGCGATGTCCCGAATTCCTGGGTATGAATCCTGCTCTGGTGAGGGAGTGCATTGCCGGCAGTGGTCGCCAGTGAGGCCGCATTTGTATTATGCGCGTCGAACTACGGCCGCTCTTTGCCATGACGTAACGGTACGACAAACCAATGAAAAATGCAACAAGGCGCCGTTCACGACGAGTGGCAAGGTGCCGCTGCAACGAGACCGAGAGCTGTCCGTCAATTCGAATTCCTGTGGCGTTCGTTTCTTCCAGAAGAAGCTCTTACCCTGCTGTTATCCGCACGTACGCAGCATCATCCTCGCAGTCGTCATTCAATGCAGTAGAAGCTTGTGTCTGTGCGGCGTTTGAAGTGAGCGGTAGCAGCTCGGAGTATTACAACGCTCTATCGCGTTTCGTCGTTTCGGTAGCGTCAAGTTGCATCACGGCGTTCGTTCCTTCCATCGGTCGGATACACCCTGAGTGTCACCACATCGGCGATTGTCGCGTTCATTCGTTTGCAGTGAGGTGAAGTCGAAATGTGCGCGTCTGTGTACGATTACCGTCCGCAAAAGTCATGACATTAGGGAGTTTTCGAATAGCGTTCGCCAAGTTAGCGGGCGTTGCGGGCGTAGCGTTAGCGTAAGGGCGCCATATGAGTTTTCGAATAGCGTTTGTCACCCACCAGCGCTAACGCCGCAAAGGGGCTTTGCGGGCCCCACGCTATTTCGGATTTCTTGCGGGCGGCCCGCAAACGCTAACCGTGGTTAGCGTTACGACGCATGCGCAGTGGCAGCGACCGCAACGGTAAGCGAACGCAAAGCTTTGCGTACGGTATTCGAAAACTCCCTATTAGCGTTGCCGCATGTGC
>JALIZH010027420.1:0-14624 GCA_030522465.1 Rhipicephalus appendiculatus
AAACCAGTGGTGAGCGATCACGCATCGGCCTAAACTTGGATCATCATAAAAACAACTTAACCAAACTATACTTTAATTATGCCATTAATCATTACTTAAGACCAGGTGTATCATTTATCACAAACAAAGGACAAAGCCCTAAAACTGTCCTGCAGACCATAAATTCATTATAATTTGCCCCTGCGGCCTATGATGCGGTTCAATATAACCTGCCTTATGATGGTCCAAGGGGGAAGTTGCCGTTCCATCATTTTAACACCACTGCCCTTTTTGACGTTCTATAGAGCAGTATTACTAAAGCAAGTGACAAGCAGTTGTATGCCATGACTTATTCGCTTCCAAAAATCCCCCGCTAGAATCTTGCACTGACGTGCTATGCAGTGAAGGCGAGGCAAAAGCAGACTTCCTACTACGTTGTGGTTGTTCAGTTGGAAAATTGTTTTCCTTGCTTGAAACAAAAACTACTCTTTTGAAACTTTCTGTATAGTTTACCAACAAAGTATTCTACAAAACGAGATATCGGCCATATTTTTTACTTTCAACGCTACATTGCGAAAATCAAGCCGCACAATGAGTCAAAGTGCTCTTTTTTTTCGGACTTTGTCACAATATTGTGGCAATGCTTGTGCTTCATTCACTGCCGAAGTATTTTCGTCATTTATTATAATAATCTGTAAAACACATATTGTAAATATATTACTCGTGGTAAGATCTGTGCTTTTTATTAAAAAAGCGAAACATGCACCATATTGCAATTTTTCGTGAAGACCAAAAATAATGAAAATTAAAACAAAAATTAAAAAAACTAGTGTAGTCATGAAATGTCAGCGCCTTGTGATTAAGGGAAAAAAATGTTTCGTAGTAATGGCTGAAACCAGCGATTTTACATAAATTATTTAACGCAACACAGTTTCACTTCGGTGCCCAAAGTTAAGCGCCCTCTTGGCAACACAAAACTTGTTCGCGAAATATAACGCCTCAATTACTACTTCTCACATTCGCATATACTAGCACGAGTTTATTCAGCATGATCGGAGATGTGCGGCAATTTGCCTGTTACACTTGACATTGAATTATATATATATATATATATATATATATATATATATATATTCTCATTAATACTGTGTTTAACAAAGCAAACGAGCCCTTAAGTTTACAATTCTTTCCTTCATTCATAACGAGGGTCTCGTTCTGGCAGACTTGATGCCTTCAGGTGGTATGCGAGGGATTATTGGTCAGCTGCCCGCTCGTAATAAGATCACGTACTACGTGACGCCTACAGGCAAAAGAGTGTTCCACACTCGCCGTAATGGCAATAGGCGGCGCTGACTGACGCTCCCACGTTTAAGTACACATATATACCCTATAAAAGTGGACGGGGGGATGACCGCCACCGTAGCTCAGTGGTAGAGCATCGGACGCGTTATTCGAAGGTCGCAGGTTCGGATCCTGCCGGTGGCAAGTTATCTTTTCGTCCACTTTCCTTTCCTCACATTTACATTACAATTTCTTCTAATAGCTTCCCCCTATACTTTCCTTGGCATCTTTGTCTGTTAGTTCTCATTAATACTGTGTTTAACAAAGCAAACGAGCCCTTAAGTTTACAATTCTTTCCTTTATATATATATATATATATATATATATATATATATATATATATATATTCATGCATATGTACACCCACACTACAAGAACATACCTTTCTAACTTTATAAGCATGGAAGGTATAGTTGAAGTACCGGGCTTCGTAAATAGTAATTAGCGCAGTAAAAAGGAGCACAGCATAAGCCTGCTTTAGCATGTTGCCTTCGGTATGGAATCTCAATGTAGTTGGGCTGTGCGACTGAGAGAGCCTTATATATGCCTACTGCAAGAGAAATGGGAACCCAGCTTTTATTATTTATTTATTTTTTTTTTTTTGTGCACGACACTATCTACCTTGTTGGCATTTATGAGGTATAGTTTTCCAGGGGCCCCTTTTCGCAAAAAAACAACAACAAAAAAAAAAACTAAAAAAAAAATGTTGCTTGCGTTCTTGCTTGCTCTCCATAGATAATGAGTATTATAACGGATGGGTTAACTGCTAGGAACACAATGTGTCACTTACAATGGCAAGGACTACTCGGGAAAAGATGACGCAATAACGCGCATTTTTTCGGAACTATAACTGTGAAATCACAAAGCCTAAGGTGATCCTACGAGTGTGGGTATACGCAGTGTTACTGCAAAATATTTTTCCTTAAGAATATCGTCACTTTGACGTTACATTGAGAAATGCAAGAGCTAAGCCATTATTTAAAGAATAACCTGCGTGGGTGAAATTGTGCATAGCAACAGCAAGTACTTCTCAGAGCACCACAGTAGTTGGCAGTGAACAGAACACGAAAGGCGGAATGTTTTTTTTTTTTTCTGCTATACCCACAACACCTTTAAATGTGCTGTTGGCACTGTGTATGAAACCAGCTTTAAAGTTGAAGTTTGGTTAACGATACACGAACAACTCAAAACCATGGACAAGGCTTCAGCTGCGAATACAAGAGCGGAATGCATCCCCGACTCATTTGCGTACCACGCTTCGATTTTCTCTTTTCGGTGTTCATCAACCATGCCACGAGGAAGGGAACATCTCTGCTCGTGACACTGACCGTTGTAAACCCTCTTAATATGGTTACTGCAAGCACAATAGCGAACTGTCTACTACGCCATAATGTATCATTTTGCCAAGTAGCGAAATGTCACTACCTTAGTGACACCCTCGGTGTCTGTAAGGCAATGCGTGTACCCACGCGACTGCACACTTTATTGATGCTGTGGCTGAAGGTGATGATCAGTAATAACTTAACACTTTGTAATGTGTGGACCTCTGAACCACCCACTCGTTGCACAATTCACATGAATTGAAAACAGGCGCGACTCTATGCTTCTGCCACGCAGTATTACATTTGATAACGAGACTTCTTGCCCTTCTTTTTTTTCTTTTTTTTTGCCAAAGCAGTTTCAAGCACATGCGTGGCTCTGTGGTGGAACATTTGATGGTCGCACAGAATTCCTGGGTTCGATTCCGGCGGCAATCCCCGGTTTTTGCTCTTTAGATCCATCATGACTTCCCGTCACGGACGGCGCCATCGACGTTGACCTGGATTTCTGCTACATGGGCTCTTTAATGCTATCGCATTAAGACACTTCATCTTCTGCTCGCAGTGTGATGCGGAAAGGGGATGACGTACTACTTGCGTACTGAGGAGAGGATTTCTGTTAATTTGAAATAGACGTCAGATTCTGGAGTTTCGCAGACAACTAGCGCCACCTGTAGGAGCAGTATTAGGTAGTACAAGGTAGAGCTGTGCACGGGCCGCATTTCCGAGCCCAGCCCGGGCCCGCCGACTGTGTCGATGGCCCGCCCAAGCCCGATGCTAGAGGGCTGCAAGCCCGCCCGGCCCTGCCCGACGTACAATAACAAAAAAGCCCAAGCCCTGCCCGGTCCGGCCCGACATTATGAAGGTTTGTTGCGGAGACAGGATATTGTTTTCCGATAATGAGGCATTTTAGTCAACATATCATATTGGAACAAGCAAACGACACATGACAGGCACTGTATACGCAGATTGCAAGTTGTCGTTTGAAAATAACATGCTTTTCAATTATTCGTGCTTCAGTGGAGTGCGGCGCTCCTGCATCACGTATCCCGCCGAACGGAAATTCCGTTCGCTGCTCGCACTGGTAGCCGTAATTGCTCATATCATTTTTGCAATCACAGCAAGCTTGGGATATCGAGACCTTGTTCTTCCACAAGTTATTGCCTCTGATGTAGGACAGGAGGATGATTTCATGGTCTGGTGATCACAAAGCTCATCTTGTGTGCTCATCGCTGTGTGCTGGAAAACAATTCTGGCACATCTATATTTCGGCTTGATTCGGGCTTTGCATCTGGTCTGAGCCCGCCCGTTAAAAAACAGAGTAACCCGAGCCTGGCCCGAGCCCGAGAAGAGAAGACATCGGCTTGCCCGAGCCCGCTCCACGGGCCGGGCCGGGCTCAGGCTCTCGGGCCACCTGGAGCCCGTGCACATCGCTAGTACAAAGTCCGACTCTCTTGCACAGTTTGCTGTGCAACCAGGTGCCACTACTAGCGAGTGTGAAACAACGATTGAGCTTAATATTCCATGTATTTGCGCATTTAACACTCGGAAAAAGAGCTACGAATTTCCCTCCGTTAGTTGGACGTGCCACCGAACCGCTATGAAGTGCTTGCTCGATCACTCGCCAGAACGACGGCGAAAACATGAGCAGACGCAACAGCTCCGCGCGCTACGAAGAAACGCCGCAATCAATGCTACTGTTGCGTTGTGAATTGTCACAGACGTAAAGGACTGAACAATAGCGTTCAGTTTTACCGATTTTAGGAGCTTTCGCAAGAAGCAGAACGACAAGAGCGCTGGATACGGGCCGTTGCGAACGTGTTGGGTAAGTGAATAACTCGCGTTTTCCACAGCCCGTCGCATCAGAAATTGTGATAATATGGGTCTCCTGTTATTCTTTTGAGTAGCCTTGACGGAGAACCGCGGTAACCTTGATTATGAAACGCAGCAGAGCCCCTGACCGTGGTGCGCGCCGCGTAACAGTGAAATACTGAGTGCTCGACGCGCGCGATAGACATCGCGCACACCGCGACCTCGGAAAAATCTGAACTAATCGTCACCACACGGCATCGCGCACGTACATTTTGAAGGGTCAAAGTTCCGGCTTTAACTAGCAAATGCTAACACGGGCGTCCTACAAGTAAATCGCAAAATGTTGGTCGTGACCACATTCAAGTTTCTGTTGCCCGCGGCCTCCGCGATTGCCGGAGCTATCTCGGAGGCCACGGTTGTCCCGTTGTTTACACCCCGAGAAAGTAGGCACGCACGTATCCCCATTTGCAGAATATACAAATGGAAGACAACCGTCAACAGATCATTCGAGAATCCGAAATAAAACAGTCCAATGCACAGGAAGCCAGAGATGGAGGGAGAATGTAACTGCAAAGGCGAAAATTGCAGGGGTCATTCACGCCTGACAAAGCGAGCTTCGTGCCACTATGAGCATGTACAGGGGGGTCAAAAGTTCCCAGGCCACTATGCCATGTGTTCCTATGGAAGCGTGGCCTGCGAACTTTTAACCAGCCCTGTACTTCATCGCTTTGGCATTATACGTATACCCAAAATTAACGCATTTAGGCGTTACAGAACGCACATCGGAGTGCTCGCCTCGAACTCGATGTCATGCGATGCTCGCTTGTACTTGTGATTTGCAGCGTGCCAAAATAACTAAACATATTTTGCTTTGTACGCGCACTTCACTTTGATGAGGTCCCTACTCTTCTGAAGCGTGGGCGGATTGACGGAAGAAGCTTTCCATGTCTTTGATATTCAGGAAACCGCGCCACACCACCAACGAAAGAGGGGGGTTCTATTGTGGCTTATGCACACTCGCTTGCGGACGGCTCTCTTTGCACTACCCAGTTAGTGCCAGGGCGGCGATGACAGCGCTGGTGGCGGCGTTTTTCGCAGAGCCGCCTGGGCAGAGTCTGACGTCTATAGATTGAAGGAGTGCAGAGAAGTGAGCCGACCTAAATCTATAGCTGAAATGCATATCCGTACCTGGAGACCGGCCGAGTAAGCTACTGGTATTTTACAGCAAAACTGTAATGGCCGAGGTTTGCCGTGTTTCGTAGATAGAAAATTCTGTTTTCTTACGTTTCAGCGCAAGGAGCACGAAGACGAGAGAGAAGACACGAGGACACGGTGCTCTCTCTCTCTTCTTCTCTCTCGTCTTCGTTCTCCTTGCGCTGAAACATAAGAACTGCAGTACCAACTAGCCCACCAGTCGGTTTTATAGAAAATTATTATCATGATGAACCGGCACACAATCTCTTCATCCTCTTCTGTTTCGCTCCCAGACCGCGTGCGCCAATTTTTCCGGTACGGGACGCAATAGCTCCAATGGGCGAGATAACAAGTAAAGAGAAAGAAAGAAAGAAAGAAAGAAAGAAAGAAAGAAAGAAAGAAAGAAAGAAAGAAAGAAAGAAAGAAAGAAAGAAAGAAAGAAAGAAAGAAAGAAAGAAAGAAAGAAAGAAAGAAATAGAAGAAAAGAAATGTTCGACGAAAAACTTTCTTGGTGAGGGAAGATTCGTCAGAAGAGCCAGGGCAGGGACCAGTTGGTTGTACATAGGGTAAACTTTTGCGCGCTACAAAGAAACCAATTTTTTATTCATTTATTTCGGAAGTTTGCCTAACGGCACTCAGAGTTAAATGTACGAATGGAGGCCGGTTTCCACTAAGTACATTGATAGGGCTCTATGGTGGGGCCCATAGAGCCACACATCATAGTCTGGTGGTCTCGCCGGATGAAGACCCACTGTTCTCAGGTAGCGCCGTCGTATCTGGTTCAGGCCAGGGCATGTTCATAACAGGTGCTTGATTGTAGCCGCGGACGCTTCAGTTCTACAGAATGGGCATGTATCCCCAAATGGTCAAATTACAAATTCTGCGGTTGCCTGATTGTTAATCTTTTTTTTTTTTTTTGTAACCTGTGTGTATATCTTTCTACGCTTTTGATTAAAACTTCAGTTGCTAGTAGCGCATCGTCCTGTCTCCTTCGTGCCTGTGTGTTGTAATTTTTTTCGCGTTTTTTTTTCGAACATGAAACCCTACATTACATCCGACCTGACCAATGCAACCCACCTTTTCATGCTCTTTGGACCTATTCGGCCTGTTCTCCACCCACACTGCCTCGGGCCCTTTCCGGTGCTGGAGAACCGCGACTCGACATATATCGTGGTGTTCACGGCAGACATGACACCATCGCACTGGAGCGCTTGAAGCCAGCCTACTCCTAGTCGACTCCCACAGTCGCATGGCTCAATCCAGTCCCACACGTCTCCGTTCCCCTCGCTGCGGACGCTACTTCAATCCGCCGAGTTTCCTGGCAGTGCTGATCTCGTTCGCAGATCGTGCTGCTCTCTAGGGGGAGGAGCTATGAAGCGCCACCGAAATCGACGGGTTGGCACGGTGAATAAAGAAGAGGTCAGACGTGACCTCAAGCGTCGCGGCAGCAAGGCTGGCGCGAGGGGTGCAGAAAATAAAGGAAAAGTCAGTGGTGCTTAGGCTTCGGCGCTAAAAGAACGTGTCGAGTCGCTTTCTTATGTGTGCTCCACAGAGAGATAGATAGCAGGGGCGTAGTCAGGAGGGGGGGAGGGCTTATAGGGCAAAAAAGGCAGAAAATTGAGCACGTTGATGTGTTCTGCGAGCGTCTCATTTTCTTAGGATCCCTGGCAGCAGATGCCGGCTACACTGAGGCGACAATTATGAGCTCCGTCGGGCCATCTAGTCAGTGACTGCATGAGAGTCGCCTGGAGAACTTGACTCCCGCGGGAAAACCAGCACTGTCCAACGGAAGCAGACTCCCCAGCGTTGTGCGGGACTGCTCAACTTCTTATGATTTATCAACGTTTCATAGTCATCCATACGTCAGCTATTATTTACTGTTTAACTTATGTTATAGTCAGCGGCTATTAGCGTATGCTTCTGATTTGTTAGAGATTCGCCATTCACGCGCTGCGCTAATTATTGTATCCATTGTTAATTTTTCGCAACTTGCATTGTGGCATAACCACTGATATATCTTAGGCACATGTGTGCTAGTTGATTTTCACAACGAAGGCTGTTATGAGATCACAATAGCCGATTTTGGTGGCGCAGTTGTCCGTCGGCGCCGCCACTGCCGGTGTCCGTAGTCTTAACGCGTACAATGAGGAAAAAATATGCAGGATCTGGCGCCATTTGAACCCAGGCCCACGGCGTCGCAGTCGAGTATTTTTCCACAGAGCCGCGTCGGTGCTTGAAGTTCTTTCGCCAAAAGACCCAATGCAAACGTCATATCGGGCGAAGAACAATGTTATTAGATGAAATACAGCGTGATAGGAGAGCAAAACAACAAATAGGCCTCACACAATGTGAACTGCGTAAAGAGTCAGGAGTTCAAAGCTTACCACGTATTACAAAGGACTCAGGCATAATTTTTCGACGCCGTCAGCCACAGCATTACGAAAGTGCATATATGGTTTGCAGACGAAAACTGGGTACCTCACTTCTCCACAGAATGATGGATAATGGCATTGTGACTACTCTTCTCCTTTCGCAAAATTATGACGATTTATTGCACAGTGGGCGCCTTGCAAATGCAGTTGTAGTAGTCGCCCTAAGACTTACAACGGGCTCTAGTAAGGCCATTTTTTCCAGCTTTCTGTGTGACTGTGCTGCGTGTTCCACGCAGGCTTGGTCCTTCTTCCCCTTTGTCTCTGTTTATATTATTCAGCGCATTGCTTTGAAGTATATAAACATCTCGTTTTTTACCCGACCCTGGCCCATTTACTGTGTCTGCATGCGTACTGAACGTCCAAGAACCTACAGTTTCGTAATTCTCCATCGACGACTTAGCGCGGACGACGTCTGATGACTGTAGGTGAGACGTACACTCTCAGTCAAATCCCGGCTAGAATACACGCCTACAGGCAGGAAATCCGGTCAAATTATGGCCGCATCTAGTCAGTTCGTTACGCGGCTCCGTAGCCGTGTCCCAGAAGAAGCGGCCCTATTCTAAGTGGCCTTCAGAATAGCCGTGGCGACGCTTAGACGGGATTTTAAGTCAAATTTTTCCTGGCTAGGTACGGCCTGCGGTTACGCGTGACGGCCCTGTACGCGGCCTGTCTGTAGGCGGCCCTGATGCGGTTGCGAGAAAAAAAAAGTTATTTTTTGACGCTGTCAACCGTTTTCTCGCCAGTTTGACGGTTGTAATTATCACTACGGGTAATTAGAAGATGAACAGTATCACAATCATCAACATCTGCGACAAGAACATGCAAATTACGCACAGCACTGGAATCGAACTCGGGGCCGCGTGCACTGAAAGCAGATAACTTACCCATTGCACCACAGCGCCACCGCAGGAATGCTCGTTTTTTTCGCGGGGGTATATATCTACCATGCCGTTTGCAAACAGTCGGCGCGACGTTGAACTTCTGTTTTTGTGCCATGTGCATGTGTTTGAGGGTGCATTAGGTCAGCAAATAGTTTGCGGGGCTTCATGAACTCCAGACAAACGCGGTAAGCACCTTCGGCTCCGACTTCGGTTCGTAATTCGCCGTGCCGCAAGAACGATTAACGTGTGTCCGTGTGTCGTTAAAGCTTCTCCGTGAACAGCGATTGTTTCGCTCAACGAAAATTCGCGAATGTAAACCAGCGTGACGAGGATATCCTCAGATCTCGGAACCCACGTACATTTTTCCCATGTGCGTGTGCTGCGAGCAATTTTCGTTATTTATGCCGCGACGTACACGCGTGTCAGTGACAGCAGCCCGTTCTCAGCTGTTCGTGTAACGTTAACCTGCTTTGGCACGTTAATGCTTGAATGGGTATTTTAAAGTGCCTACACTAACATTTGCACTTAGTGCGCGTGAACCGTCGCTAGCCGCACGTTCGGTCAGCAGCACCTTTTTTAGCAGTTCGACGATCATCTGTTTCAGCAATTACCACTTATGCGCGCTATTTCGCGCGACACAGTGGATTTTACTCAGCATCACACCGCTGTTCAAGTGAATGTCGAAACGTGCGCCAAGATCAAGTATGACGTACACAAATTTGCCACGGACAAGTTTCCCTCCAAATAAATAGTCGATGCTTTTGCACGTCTCTTTCGCGAACGTCCGCGTGTAGTTGGGGAGCAGAACGAACTTGAAATATTGTTGCTGCATGCCTCAATAAAACAGCTGATTTTCAGAAAATGAGGATATATTATAACTGGTACATTGCCACAGCAGTACACAGGTTGGCTTGATCGTGGTTCAACGTTACAAATGCCATGCTAGAATACGAGAACTGTAGCAGATATTCAAAACTGAAAACAAAAAGTCGGTGGCATATGATCTGCTGCTGCCTGGTGCACCTGCACTCGATTTTCGAGTTCACCATGCAATTACAGAACCATTAATAAAAGTTCAACCCACCAATTTTCAATCAATGTGGATCACTCTCTGTCTCACTGCCTTCCGTTTATTCCTTTTGTGCATTGTTTTCCAAAAATCACCTGTTCAACTTGTTTTGTAGAACACGAGCATTGATATTGATAGGCCAGTGTTTCAGGAATCTGTTTTGCATGCACAAGTACTTTCTTTTTTAATGCGTGACAAATGTCATAACTCGATAACTGATAAAACAAATGTTGTTTGTCGTCTTTTATTGGAATCAAAACAGTAACACTGGGGCTTGCCCAAATGCAGGGAGATGTATGATATCCTAAATAAAGTGTGCCGTAAGCACTGGAAAGTGTTTCAATCGCTTCCTGCGGTTGACTGGGTGGCACATCGGGCGGCATGAAGAACACGTACTGCGTAGATGTCGACCCGTACGCGACCCGTACCCGTACGCGGATGACGAAAAACGTACGCGGTTCAAGATGTTGAAACGTTACACAAGCTGGCATGCCACAATTTAGTCACGAAACAAATGCGAGCCATGAACTGAGTAAATTGAAAACAAATTTGTCACAACGTAATGTGTACACATGATAACATAAGAAGCATTGTATTCCGCGAAAAAGCGCATCTACAATGGGATGTAACGAAGGTTACACACAAAGCATGTAAATTCGGGAGTAGTTACTGCTGCGCTTAATGTTCTCTCGCAAGTATAACACGATCAATGTATATATATAACGGGCGAAGTGTGCCCACCCTCCTCCTATTTTTTTTTTTCGTTCACTCAGCAAAATTGGATCCTGCACATGCATCAGCAGATACCACGACACCATCGAAGAAAACAAAAAAGGCTACTTACCAATTCGAGCATGTTGTACTGGACTGTGCCCGCAGTACGCCCACCAACCAGCCTGGTATGGTGCGGCAGGCTCATTGTTCCCGGCGCGGCAAAATCCATCGCACTCACATTGCGGCGCGTTACATTGCCCTCGATACACACCTTTCATATCTATTGATGAAAACATATCACCCAGCGGCAGGCGCAAAGCGCGCAGCCGACGCAGTTTAGCGCTTTCCAAACCGGCCTCAAAGCTCTGTCGCCTGCACGTCTCGTGATGGAGCGGCCGCGCGGCCAACACGAAAGTTCTCAGCTTCCGCGATGCTCGTCTGCCGTTTTTTTTTCTTTCTTTTTTTTTTCCTTCACGCACGCGCGCCGGGCGAGCGCGGAGCGCGCGTCTCAATTCTTTCTTTTTTTTTTTTTTTTTCGTTCAAGCGCATGCGTGGTGCAGTTGTTTCCGACGCTTGTTCCCTGCCGCTCAACGGCTCAACTCGCACGCGGATCGGCCTGCGGGGCCGTATGCGGACTTCGGCCGCTTACTGCGATAGTTTATAGGCGGCACTCCTCAAGTTCGAGGCCGCCTGAAGAGAGTAACGTATACTTCTCTTCGCTGGGCTGTCCATAGCCGTGATAATAAACAGTACGTCGAAGGATGCCGCCTATATCGAGGCTATTATCCAGGACCGTACTGAGAGTGTAGGTTCCTCATTTACCAGGATGAGTGGGGCGGGGAGGGAGTGCTATTGGCAGATGTCGAAGTAAGTGCTCATTAAAGGACCCAGAGAAAACAATGTCGTTGTTTTTGTAGGCGTAATTTGGAAGCATGTCTACGCATGGTTTTTCCGAGCAGTGAACTAGATTTCCTAGAACAAAATGTAGCTAGTAAGTTGGGCTGCTAATGTACGCCGACCAGAGGTGGATGCATCCCTCTGTGGATAAGGAAGGGAAAAATGATGGAGGGGAGCGTACCTTTGATTCATTTTTTTAACCACTCTGCCCTCAAAGTTTCTATAATGTCTTCTAGTGTCGCCGGTGTGCTGACATTTCGGAAGTACTCCATCGGAGCAGACCCTAATTTTTTTTCATGGCCGAGAGGTGAATCCACGTCGGCGAGACTGCTAAGCAGACTATAATGTACATGCGGCTTTGCCAAAAATGCTTCCTTCTAACCATGATTGTGCCTCGAACAGTGGTCAGTTGGCGAAAGCATGACGACTGTCTTCAGCTATATGTGTACAATCTGACTAGAATAGTTTCATTTCGATCGCGCTGTTATTTCGAGCCCACTTAGCTCGGCGCTTTGCAATACTTAGCTTTGATAATGATTTTCGAGTTTTACGTGCCCAAAGACACGATATGATTACCAGGCACTGCGTAATGGAGGCTCCGGAAATTTCGATTGCCTTGGACTCCTTAACGTGTACTTAAATTTAAAAAATGCCCCCCACCTCCCCGAAGGGAATCGTGAGGAAATGCGAATGCATTTCGCGCGCGCTTCACTCCATTTATATATACGTGTGAGCGAGCGGACGGGAGAGTGGGGCGCAGGGAGGAGAGAGTGAACGGCGAGAGAAGGAGCGGCGAAGCACTGCACCTACCCCTCTCCTACACTCTCTCCACACACGCGGGAGCTCCGCCGAGCTCCCGCGATGCGAACGCCCTCACACACCAGAGCGCGCTCCTCCTCTCCACTCACTCTCCGCTACTCCGCCCGCACCACCTGCTCCGGTTGCTAGGTGCGAGGATAAGCGCGCGCGCCCTCAGCTGTTGCTATGGGAGAGGGAGTGAGAGCGGAGAGATAACACCTGCCGGCGCGCGGACACCTCCTCAACCTATCCTCCTCCTCCTCCTCCGCGGACAACGCCGGATGCCTGACATAGCCCGACTAAGAAATGCATTCGCATTTAAAAGACTCGTGCACTTACGCTGGCCTCTAAAGCGTTTCGCCTCCATCAAAACGCGACGGTCTCGGCTGGCATCGAACCCACGTCGTGCGCATTATCCATCGAGTGCCGTAACTACTGTACCACCGCTGCGGCTGGCGCTTTGCAAATTTTGCTAGTTTGCTATTTCTGCTAGTGTTTCATAAATGAAAGCATATGGTGGTCAACGAAAGTCTATATTTGATGCGTAATCCATGTAGCCATAGCCGTCTCTGTCTGGCACATGCTCACGTGACTCAGTAGCGTAATTCTTTGGAATAGGTAGTGTGGAGAGCAGCAGGCTAGAGCGAACTAGCTCAGGCCGACCTCTCTGCCTTCTAATAAATCATTCTCTCTCTCTCTCTCTCTCTAGGTAGTGTGGAAAGATCTTGCGTAAAAAGTGGATCTTACATCAAGCGTCTGAATGAATGTCTGTAAAACTCTGGAAATGAAGAAATGTATAAAGGACTCATTCACAAAACCTCGTGTCGGCTAACATCGCTCCGTGTGCTGCATTCACTGGTTTCCGGTCAAGAAAACACCTCATAATTTCCCACGCAGGCATTTCATGATATTGCATCACATTACATCATATTACGTCACATATTACATCCCGTATTACACCATATTACATCATAATATATGCACCACGCATTAAGGTCCGCAATCCGTGTGCATGCTTACTTTATTTTCTTGCAAATAAATCTTATCAGTAGCATATTCTAATATGAACGCGTAACAGTATATCTTTAGTGGAATGTTTGGTGGAAAAGCGGGTAAAGCTATCCGGAAGGCAGACAAAAGTACGTAGTCGTGTGCTGCCGTGCGCACTACCAGAAGATAAACTTAATCGCTTACTCTACGGCAAAGCTCATAGTTCCAAGTCTGCAGGACATAACGCTACTCTTCTCAGTTTGTGTCTGCGATCGTAAGCGGGCACATTTCGCGAGCGAAGTTGTTCCAACCATGAGAAGCAAAGCACGGAAGAACAATGCGCAGGCGATGTACTTTGGATTGTCACCATTTTCAACAGATGTTTATCAATTTGCGTGTCATTGGACTAAGAAAAACATGACGTTTGTAATGGGTTCTACTTTACCGATTATGCAGATGCAGCTCTGACCACGTGAGAAAAAATAGGAACACGCAACTGTGCAGTAAAACATATGGTTTAATTTCCCAGCATGCATTATTTTCTTTCATATTTAATATCTACAATAATAAATTTTTGTTTAACAAATGGCTTTTTGACATGGCGAAACTTGAATCATCTAGTGATGGTAACGTAAATATAGACAAGCTTTCGTATTCGAAGTCTTTATATCAAATTAATGTCTAGTAATTATATCAAAAATGCTTGAAAATCCTGGTGGAACTAATCTTTGAGCTGAACTGCTCGAGAGGAAAATAATGAGGGCTTTCTTGTCAGGGAACCTGTTATGCAGCAACGCCGTGTCAGTTGAATGAAGAGCGAAACGTAATGTTTCCGTAGGTCTAGAATGCTCCTTAAGCAATGTGTGATTTCGTGAATGAGTCCTACAGATTGTACTTCGTTTCCAGCATTGCATAGACTTTCGTTCTTCCTGTTGGGCTGCTCTATACGTAAAGGATTCTTAATTATTTGCCTCGCAATGCTAAGCGGGCACATTTCACAAGAGAGGTGCCGCGAGCGACCTGAAGTATAATAGAAAAAAACTGTGCGTTTCATTGGATCACTGCATCTTAACAGACTTTGTCTTAAGTGCAGTGATCCAATGCACTTAACACAAAGTGTTATCATGAAACTAAGAAGGCTTATAATTTTTGATGATCAACAATACAAATCTCTCTCTCGGTCTCTACACACACACAC